>CAOLHI010005372.1:0-147114 GCA_948474755.1 Ctenosaura bakeri
TGTTACCCTGATTTCTGGGGTCCCTTGGGGAATGGAATGTGTTCCACGTGATGAGGAATGGAAACTAGCCAGAGTACAAGCAATAGCAACGCGAGAGGCAGGGTAACCTAGCAGGGTCTTTTTACCTAGTGTTTACGGGGTCAGGACAAGCCAAAAACCAAGCAAAATTGTCTAATAAATGATTTTATTAAAAATAAAGACTTGCGAATGTACGCACTTACACCCTCAACGTACATACTTATGCACTCAAGACCTAGCGAGAATAAAAAGAGAGGAAATTTGGATAAGGGGCTTTGGAGGGTTACAGCTGGGCAATACTGCACCTGGTCCTGAAGTCTGGAGGTCTGAGGCTCTTTTCGCATGTTACCCGTTCACGCGGCTGGAGGGGGGCGTCTCGCGCGAAAAGCCTCAGTGGGAACGCTGCCGTTTCCCTGCTGCTTGAGTTCTGCAGCGCTTTCTGGTTGCGCGAGTGCCGCGTGAATGTCCTGCCCCTTCCTACCGCAGCGCAACCTGGGAATTGTAGGCTAGCGCTGAGGCAGGAAGCGTGACTGGGCTGGCTCCTGAGGCTCCACAGGGCAGGTAAGTGTGCGCGGGCCCCGGGAGCATTGCATGACCGCGCACCATTTTCGGCTTTAAGCCGAAAATAAAAATGCGTGCCTGATCTGCTTTAGGCTCTTGAGTGTCGCGTAAATGGGAGTGCGTCGTATGGACCACTCCTCCCATTTACCCGACGCTCAAGGGGCCCTTTTGCTTTAGTAACGGCGTGCGAAAAGGACCTGAGACAGCAGCAGCAGCAGCAGAGAGATGAGACTTAGCATGTGGAGGGCTGAGGGGATAACTCAATGGACGGAGTGACGGTCTGCTGGAAAGCCAGGAGTGATCAAAAACCAGGTCTATTTATGATGGAAAAGGTATCTAGAGGGCTAATCTTTTCCCGGGGAGAACAATAGGTGGAAGAGCAAGAACAAAGCTCTGATCCTTTGCATGATTGGTTTGGTCGGGCTTGTCAAAGCCCTGGCTGTATGCAAATTGTCCTCGCTTGGTGGGCTGTTTGTCAGATAAGTTAATCCCTTCAAGCCGGTTCCTCAGGGCTGAGGACCCTTTTTGTATTTTATGTTTTACATGTCTGGAGGTCTCCTGGGGCTACATGACTATGGGTTTACTGACCTGACCAGGTTTTTCCTGTTTTCGTCCTTTCAACCGTGCCTGCCTACATGCTCGTTCAGGGGACCTCTCAAGCACGTGGAGATATTTTTAATATTAAATTGTAGACCCCGGGATAGGGTTAGCCACCGCAGTAGCATATGTATGTTTGCCACGTAGGTTGAGAGGCAACATGATAGCTGTGTTTAAATATTTGAAGGGATGCCATATGGTGGATGGAGCAAGCCTGTTTTCTGCTGCTCTAGAGACTAGGACATGGAGCAATGGCACCAAACTTCAGGAAAAGAGATTCCATCTGAACTTCCTGATAGTAAGAATGGTTCAACAAAGGAACACGCTGCCTGGGGGTGTGGTGGAATCTCCTTCTTTGGTGGTGCTTAGAAAGAGGCTGGATGGCCATCTGTCAGGAGGGATTGGATTGTGCATGGCAGAATGGGGTTGGACCAGATGGCCCTCGTGGTCTCTTCCCACTCTACAATTCTATGATTCTATTTTAACTTTTGGATCACTGGGTTTTTAGCTTAGTCTTATTTAGGCCTCGTTGTAAGCTGTCTTGGGTCTCATGTTGGAAGAAAGGCAGGAGATAGACAGACAGACAGATGGGAAGACAGATAGGAAAGAATTGTGTGCGCCGTAAGATAAAATGCTCCTTGCAGAATCAGCAACTGTCAGCTTAGCATTCGTTCTTCGGATGCTTTTATGGCACGGTGCCACCTACAGGCCAGCAGCCAAAATTGGAAACGTACCACTTGATTAAATACACATTTCTATTTTATTCGCTCGTTGCTTTCCACAGTGAAAGTTTGTCACCAGGTATAGAGGAATGTCAACAGAGGAAAAGGAAGAAGCTGAGGAAAATAGCACCAATCTCTACAGGACACATAAGAGATTTGCAATGTAGTGGAGGTGCATTTTTTTTTTAAATCCAGTTTTGAAAAAATGCAGTCCCCAGCTTTGCTGAACTACCCCTTTCTCTCTCCAAATCCATTGCTGAAATGTTTCAAGTCCACCCCTCCACATCGAACAGTGTTCTTATTGATAAAATTCCTTTTTTCAAAAGGGCAGGGAGCCTTAATGGCATGTAAAAATTAAATCCCTTTACACATGCTCAGGAAATGCATGCACATATTTGGGAACACAGGGATGAGTACGTTGCTTTGATTCAGCCCTCGAATATACATCTGAAGCAAAGCTTAGAAAAGTTCCTTTTTTTTTGGATTATAAACCCCAGCTACTGGCTGAGCTATTGTCATCCCAAAGGAGAATGCTTCTCAACTCTCCTTTGAATGCATTCATGTCTTCAGATTAATATGTGGACTTTGAGCATAGAGATAGGAGGCACCTTAGGGATGGATGGGAATTTAGCTTGGTTTAGGTTGGTGTTTGAGAAGAACTTCCACATTTTCTCAGATCTCTTAATAACTCATAGGAATGAGGGATAAAGTGAAACTGAGAAATTCTTCTGCCAGGCTTCTGAGTTATTGTTATTTGTTAAGTTGACTTTGCTTGTTTCCGCACTAGACTGTTATAGTGCTATTATTCCACTTTCAACCTCCTATGGAATCCTGGGCTTTGCAGTTTAGAGAGGGTCCTAGTGCGGAAATGGACCTAGTTTTCTCACAGTCCTTGACATGGCTGTAGTTGTGGAACTTGGGCAGTTCAGAGGGTTGGGAATTTTTGTTTTTGTTTTTAATAAGAAACAATATCTTTCTATACATCTGACAGAAAGAACACGTGGAGTTTTTTTTTTAATTGAATGTAGGAGAAAATGAAATGTACAATCGTCCATCTCTGTGCATGGTCCCAACTGGACACATATTCGCTGAGCATGTGAAAAGGGTTATTGACAAAACATCTGCAAGAACAAAGATGTTTTACTCAGTCTGTGAGGCATGGATGTGAAATTTGGACATCTTGCTGCACTGATTGAAAGGGACCAGAGGTCTTGAATCAGAGAACCTGGGAATAAGGCCCAATCTGTATGGCTCTGGCCATTTCCGCACTACGCTCTTATAGCGCGATTGTTCCACTTTCACCATCCTATGGAATCCTGGGATTCCAGAGAGCCCCTCCCTAAACTGCAAACCCCAGGATTCCATAGGATGTTGAAAGTGGAATAATCGCGCTATAAGAGTGCAGTCTGGAAATGACCTTAATCCCTGCACAGCCAAGACAGCTTATATTATTAGATAACCATGTGCCACAAATGCTCTGAGTGTGCAGATCAGTATTCACCCTCATTTATCCTAAAATAGGTGAAATCTTGGCCATTTCCGCACTAGCCTGTTATAGTGCGATGATTCCACTTTCAACATCCTCTGGAATCCTGGGGTTTGGATTCCAGAGGATGTTGAAAGTGGAATCATCGTGCTATAACAGGCTAGTGCGGAAATGGCCCTTGTCTCCTGATGTGTGAGAAAGATACCTTGTACATGCTCAAAGGAGTCAATTTACTCATTTATCATGTTGTGGTCTTCAAAAGAAGCTCAAGCCACAATTCCCGTGAGCTTTGGATCAATTTAATTCCTTCTCAGAAAACAGACTAAGCTTCTTCAGGGATATTGACCGATTATATTCAAGGTAAATACGGTGTGTGCTCACATCTGCACATATTGTTGATGTGTAGAAGGATGGAGTTTTTTTCAACATAACATCCAACAGACATACACAGGTTACTGAATTTCACACTGGTATCATTATTCACATGTGACAGAATGCAGATGGCATTCATACCAAGGTTTCTGAAGGGGCACCCACCGGTTACAGTGTACACACGTTCATATTCTGCGTTTAGATGTTTGTGAGAATCCTTTTTCTATTTTCCTATTCATTGTTATGATCTCTCTTTGCCTTTTTTTCAGACCAGCGGAGGGCTCAGAGCAACTCCATAATTCCACTTCTTAGCCTGAATCCATCTAAGCTGATCCAAGACTTTGGATTCAAATTACGCAGAAGATAGCGCATGAAGAAATCAGAAGCACGCAGGTCGGGGAATACAAAATTCTCCGGGGGCCTGGATCTTGCACGCACAACCATACATTACAAAATCAATGTTGGAAGAGATAGCTGTGTTAGTCTGTTTCAGCATAAAAAGGGAAAGAGGGTTTCTGTCAACGTGTGGATATCACTTAGGCTGAAATAAACCCATTAGTCTCAAAGGTGTGGCTGGATTCCATCATCCTCTTCCTTTCCATTTCATGTTAAATAAATCTTGGTGTCTGAGCAGATCAGAGAGTGGCTATAACATCTGTTCGCCAAATTTGGGGAGAATGTTGTGTTGTTGTCATGTGCCTTCAAGTTGCTTCCGATTTATGGTGACCCAAAAGAGAACCTATCATGGAGTGCTCTGGGGCCGAGAGTGTGATGCTCCCAAGGTCACCCCAGTAGATTTCCATGGTGGAACAGGGAATCAAATCCTGTGCCATTTCCGGACAGGATTGTTATAGCGCTATGATTCCACTTTCAACATCCTATGGAATCCTGGGGTTTGCAGTTTCGGGAGGGGCCAGCGCCTCTTCCGCACGGGACTGTTATAGCCGGCCCCTCCCAAAACTGCAAACCCCGGGATTCCATAGGATGTTGAAAGTGGAATCGTAGCGCTATAACAGTCCCGTGCGGAAGAGGCGCTGGTTTTTGTGGTCATCGTCCAGTGTTCAAACCACTACACCACACTGGGTCTATCGGGAAGAATGTACCTGCAGTCATATCAGGCTTTCTGGAGGGCTGCTCACAAGTTACAGCGTACACATGTTCCCAACTATCTTTTGAGGTGTTTGTAAGAATCTCCGTTCTCTTTTCCTGCCCCTTTTCCATCTCTCTTTGTCTTGATTTGGGCCAGATAAACTCTCTTATCCTGGGCTGGGTGCCATATCTCAGTGGCCCTGGAAGCAACTGGGACAGCAGAAGACTTTGTGCAAGTCGGGATGTTTTTATCGCAAAAGGGAGTAGAGTAAAGGGCATTCCTTGCTACTCTGTCCCTGGAATACGCTGTTCAGGGTAATCGGTGCAGTGATAACACCATTGGACTGAGTTGGACTCATCGCAAAAACTCCAAGCCTGGACAGAGCAGTGACTTAGGTATTCGCATGACTAAGAGGAAGAGGAAAATAAATAAATAAATAGACGTAAAGACAAAACCGCCCACTTAGTTTTATGCTGTCAAGAAAGAGAGAGAGAGAGGAAAAAAAGTTGTACTGGAAGGAAATTGGTGGGTGTGACATAGTAGAGGTGTTTCCTTCTCACATGCTTATAAGACCGGGGAGGTCTGCTTAGGAACCACTGAGAGCCAAAAGCAGAGTTGGAGATCCGAGGGCTTCTCTCCTCTTTACACCCAGCCCAAGACAAGAGAAAATCCAGCCACCATGGGCAGGCAGAAGGAGCTGCTGACAGCCATTGCGGAAAGGCTGAGGATCAGGAATAAACTCATCCGGCAGGCTCTGGCCGAATGCCTAGGAACACTCATACTGGTGGTAAGTGTGGATATTTAATTGCTTTTCATCCTTTGCATGGTTAAATGCTCAGAATCCATTTTGCAAAATAGAAATACCGAGGGTCTGAATTATTTTGTAAAATGCTGGCTGTGGTTTTTACTACTTCGTGGGAATCACGGATACCTAAAAGGAGCCTCAATTGAGCGTTGCTCCAGTAAGAGAGCCACTGAAATGAGCAGGAGTTGTAGAAGATCTCAGCTGCGCCTCTGAGAGGCTGCCCTTATTTTGTTGGGGCTTGAAGCAAGGCAGAAAGACCCACTTAATTGTGACCTGGAGAAGGTTTCTCCTTCAGCAGCAAGAGAGAATGAAAACTAGAGCATTTTCTGAGATAAGTGTTTTTCAAAAGAGGCAAGCTTCTGAGTGACACAGGACTCTTGAAGTTCTGTGTGACCTGTGACCACGTTGCTTGTATTTTGTATCGGTATTAGGGGTGAATTTGGCTCCCACCGCCACTGTGTAAAGTGTGAAGCAGACACAAGCGCCTAACCCAACAACATCTGGATTTGAACCCAGATCTGTGCTTTCCTAAACCATAGCGTTCCAAACAGGCAAGCTTTCGAGTGACACAGAACTCTACTGAATACTCTAAAAGCTCTGTGTGACTTTTGTGATCACACCAGGCTGCTAGCATTTCCTATCCCTGTAATTACTCCTCAGGGGTAAATCTGGCTTTCCTCCCACCTGGATAATATGTGAAGCAGCCCTCACTGCCTAACTCAACACCCTCTATGACTTGAACCCGGATCTGATTTTACATACAGCAACTAATTATGAGACATCCATGCTGAAACATATTCTTTAGGAAATTACATTTTTTTCCCTCATGTCTTCTTTAGAAAATCATGTCTTCTTTTAAGTTATTAAATCATGTCTCCTTTTTAAATTTGGAAAAGGGTGATCACTTGGCATTTTCTAATAATTTTGTCAGATAGTGGCAGTGACTTTTACCCTCTTTGAGCTCCCTCTTATTGATATATTTCCGCACTACACTCTTATAGCACGATTATTCCACTTTCAACATCCTATGGAATCCTGGGGTTTGCAGTTTCGGGAGGGGCCACCTGGCCCCTCCCAAAACTGCAAACCCCAGGTCCATAGGATGTTGAAAGTGGAATAATTGTGCTATAAGAGTGTAGTGCGGAAATGAGAGTAGGGACAGTTATGCTCACCTAGTGCTGGATTGCAAGTTGCCTGAACTGAAACAGATTTGTGTGTGCATCACCCAGTAAGCACTGTTGGCTTTCCTTTACCAGGGTGTACATGTGCATGTATGTATATGCTTGTATACTTAAGTGTTCAACTGTCCCAGCTGAGTAATATGAAATCAACCAGGAAGGTGGCGGTGGTTTGAATGACCACTTTTTTCTTGTGGCAATCTGTGGCAAAGAGATATGGGTTTTACTTTGGAATAAGTGGTGGAGATGGTCCTAAGTGGCACAAAACTCAGAGTATTCCTGGGGCTAGATCAAAGCCTCCCATTTAGAGTTTGTGGAAGTGACTTTTGGGGTTACAACTCCCAGAATCTTCCAGTTGGCAAGGGCATTGGGCCCTGCTGTTTTGGGGATTCTGGGGTTTGTGGTCCGAAATTTCACTTTCACAAGGAGCTTTGAGTCAACAGGGTGATGCAGCAGCTAAAAAAGCCAATACGATTCTAGGCTACAGCAACAGGAATATCGTATCTAGGTTGAGGGAAGTAACAGCACCACTTTATTCTGCTTTGGTCAGACCCTACCTGGAATACTGTGTCTAGTTCTGGACACCACACTTCATTAAAAGAAAGGAGAAGGGATTCCTTCCCTCATCTACAACGAGTCCAAGATAGCTTTGCAAAACAGGGAAGCATTTCGCCACTGTGCAAAGATTCAACGCAACAAGGAAGCTGCAGAGAATTATCCCTTCCTGCATTGCTTTCTCTGAAGATACAAAACAGATACAACTAGAAGTCTATATTGTACAAATTTAAAGCAGAACTAAGCAACCAATAGATTTAAAAGCAGTTTAAAAGCATGCCCATTAAAAAGTGTGTGTGTCTGTACATCCCTTCAGGTAACCTGTTGACTTACGGTGACCTACCTGAATTTCATAGGGTTGTTTTAGGCAAGGAATATTTCAGGAGTGGTTTTGCCAGTTTCTTCCCCTGACATAAAACCCACAGCACCTGGTATTTGTTGGTGGTCTCCCATCCAAGTACTAAGCAGGGCTGACTCTGCTTAGCTTCCAAGATGAGAACAGGATTTTTTGGGGGGATATTTAGTGTTGATTTGTGCCTTCAGGTCATTTCTGACTTATGGCGACCCTATCATGGGGTTTTCTGGGGCTGTGAGTATGTGACATGCCCGAGGTACCCAGTGCATTTCCATGGTTAAGTGGAGAATCAAACTCTAGTCTCTGGGGTCGTAGTTTAATGCTCAAAATATATCACACTGGCTCTCTTAGGGTATTTAGGCTCCATTAGAAAGAAGAACAAAAAATACAGACAATAGAGCACATTAAAAAAAGTCCTCCAATAGCAATAGCAATAGCATGTGTATTTCTATACCACTTATCAGCTAAGTGCTCTCTAAGCGGTTTACAATGTGCTTTAGCTAATTGCCCCCAACAAGCTGGGTACTCATTTTACCGACCTGAGGAAGGATGGAAGGCTGAGTCAACCTGGAGCCCGGCAGGATCGAACTCACAACCTTGTGGCTGCAGTACTGGCATTTAACCACTGCGCCACCAGGGCTCCAAGGTCCAGCAAAACAAAAAGGTCTGTCTGCAGAAGAAGGGTGACATTCTAGCCTTTCCAAACCACAAATGCGCAAAGTGACCATTCTCATTTGCACTCCTTTTCACTGGCCATTTCCACATGAGGCTGTTATAGCGTGATGATTCCAGTTTCAACATCCTATGGAATCCTGGGGTTTGCAGTTTCGGGAGGGGCAGGCCGGCCCCTCCCGAAACTGCAAATCCCAGGATTCCATAGGATGTTGAAACTGGAATCATCACGCTATAAGAGTGTAGTGCAGTAGTGGCCACTGTGTAAACAATGGCCACAGATCTATGTCAATGCAACGAAAGCACACTATTAGTTGCATCTGTGGGAGCATCTTTTCCATTCCATTTAGTAGCTGAGTGTATAAGAGGGCTGTCTAAGTTGTGCCAAGGAGCTTAGTGCGGGCGCAGAACATGGATACAATGCAAATAGCAACCTAAAGGGGTTTTTTCCCCCCAGTAGAACATACTTTCCAAACAAGTGTTTACAGGATTACTTATGTGTTTAAGTTTGGGTGGGCAACGGTGTTTGGTCTAGGAGCCACTTTTCTGTCTCTGAGAACATCTGGAGGCCATATGGGCTTCCAAAAATGAAAACAAAACAAAACAAGAAGTAATGAAAATCTACTTCTAATGTTGAAAAAGATGGCCTGTTAGTCTTAGCGTTTGTAAATCTGGGATCTTGCATGTTGCTCTGCTGCAGTTCTACAGCAACCCTCGTCTCCGTTTGTCCATTTGTATTGCAAAACCACATTTTTCTGACATCTCTCCATGCTTTCCCATGAGCTACCAGGGGGCCACCTTCACCCAGCTGTGATGGGAATCTCATTCCAAAAGCTGGAGAAAGATTCCCAAGTATCAGGCTAGCTGTTGCATCTGGACTTCAGCTCTTATTGATAAATGTTCATTAGCTCTTATCAGCCATCTTCCCGGATTATTAGCTAGCAATTTGACAGAGTAATGTTTGCCAGGAGTCGTAACAATAAAATTATATTTTATCTACCCCGAGGCCAAATTCCTAAAGGGAGGCAGTGTTTATAAGTTAAAGCACATTCCCAAACAGCACCTTATCTGTCCCTGGGCAGCAACCTGACCCTGTATTCTCTCTCTCATGTTTACTCATTTTTCAGTCCCTGACGGCTTCTTATTTTCACTTTATATATCTCTTACTGATTGTAATCCTTCTTGCCACTGACCACTTCATTTCTATGTTCTCCCCTTTCTTGAAACCATTAATCCCAACAGCAGTCATTACTCATATTTTCCCACCATTGGCAAACGGTGGGAAGCACAATGAATCTGCTCTGGGTTTTAGTCTGAACTTTAAAGGAGGTATATCCAAGGTGCCGAGCCCTACTCCCTCCGACAATAGGTTCAGCACCTTGGATATTTCCCTTAAAAATTCAAACTAAAAGCCAGAATGAGTTGATGCCACCGGTCACCACTATATCCCACTGAGGTGTATGGCACTTTGTGGTTGCTGTGTGCCTTTAAATTGTTTCTGACTTGTGGTGAGCTAGGTTGAATCTATCATGGGCTTTTCTTGGCAGGATTTGTTCAGAGGGGGATTGCCTTTGCTTTCCTCTGAGACTGAGAGAGTGTGACTTGTCCAAGATCACCCAGGTTTCCATGGCTGAGTGGAGATTTGAACCCTGTTTTTGAGAGTCGTAGTGCAACACTCCAACCACTACACCATGTTGGCTATCAATTATTAACGAATATTAAGAAAAAGGGCAGCTCCCTACCCCAAGAAGCTTACATTTCTAAGTTAGACAGTGTTGAAAGATCAAGCATGGACAAGGAAGAGAAAGAAAAGAACCGTAGAGTCAAAGATGACCCAGGGCAAAAGAACGGCTCCATTGGCAAGCCATGTTACTCACGCAAGTAGCCATGGCATGCATGGTTTAGAGAAAAGGAAAGGAAACAGCAGTCAAGCTCTGAGCGACTGAGATTGGTGTTGGAGTTAATGTTAACCTGCTACAATCCCAGTTCCTGATCTGGATTCCCTTTAGCCATGGCACTGGATTTTTTTTTTAATTTTTTTTTGCACTGGCAGGTGGCTGGATTAGATGCTTTTGGGGATCCTTCCCAACCTGTATGTGGCCAGAGCTTGGAAAAGCGACTTTCCTGATGCATGTCCTATTGAGTCTCTATTGAGTTCAATGAGAGTTACTCCTAGGTACATATGATTGCATCTTGACTGTGCAATATCGACTCAAAATTGAAGTTGTATGGTTGCACAGTATTGTGCAAAAGGGCATAGTCTAAAGCTTGACTCCTGTTGTTAAGTTCTAGCTGGAGTAGACCTATTGAATCTGTGGGGTTTACCTATACAGTTATTCACCAGTCAGCATTGATTCAACGGCTCTGAAGCAATCAAGAAGAGGCCATTTCCACACTAGACTGTTATAGCACTATTATTCCACTTTCATCTTCCTATGGAATCCTGGGGTTTGCAGGTTGGGGGGGGGGCTCCCAGGATTCCATAGGATGTTGCAAGTGGAATAACAGTGCTATAACAGTCTAGTGTGGAAATGGCCAGAGTAATATAATTAAGATTTAACTTTGCTATCCCAAATGTAGTTTTTTTAGAGAGTAAATCACACTGCACACCGAAGCAGTTGCTTCTAGGTAAGCACACATTTGATTGAGCTGCAAAACTTAATTGACTTTCAGCTCTATCAAGTAGTTGCGCTGTATGTTGAGATTTGGCATGCCTCGAGCAATTCCGTGATCTCAGAAAATATTACAGCCAGTGCCAAGTTTAATTAAATGAAGCTATGCACACACCCTGCAATCAATCCTTCAAGATCCATATCTCATTGCAAAGAGAACAACAGAAACCTCCAAAAGCACGGAGTAAGGTTGTCAGGGAAGCTGGATGGTCCTGATTTAGCAGGTGTTGAACCCTGGGAATCTATTCTGGACAAGAAAACTGCTAATATTCATTTGAGAGTTCATAAATAAGAGGCACAGAGGTAAAGAAAGACAACTTTTAGCAATAAGCTGCCTTGCTGGGGAAGCAAACATCTATGCAGCAAGGGGTTTTTTCACACCTTGGAGATCTGCTACCTCCTTGCCATGAACACCCATCCTGTTTTTTTGGGTGGGGCAGTTGAGTATACAGTAGTCAACAGCTCCAGGAGAGCTAAATGAATGCGGACTCCAGTTGGAAAATTAAAAAGTGTTGACTTTAGCAGAGTCACAGACTTGGGAAAGAGCCAGAAGACAATTCCCAGAGAAATCAAACAAACTAGAAATGGTATTGTTTGTGCAAGTAGCAACTGATGTGTGTGTGTGTGTGTGTGTATGATTTGGGTTCCCATTATGGGTCAGGAATTAAACTGGATGATCTTTGGAGATCCCATCCAATTTTACAGCACTGATTAGCCATTTACATATAAGCTTATCTGATGTCCATCTCCTATGCACTTCCACTGTTTATTCTTTTTTCTTCTATCTCTCTCTTTGTAATTACACTTTAAAAAAAATCACACAAAAATGAAAAAAAAAACCCCTACCACAATTTGGCTAGAGCTTGAAAAAACCAGGTCTTCAGACACACACTGGCCAGCATCCTGTTAGTGACATATCTAGGTGTGAGCTGTACTATGCATTTGGAGGGATTTTTAATTTTGTTTTTTTGGACAGTGAACAAATCCAGCTGACAGTGGCATAGGCAGAATTGTTCGTGTGGGACCATTGCACATGCAGTAGCGCCTTAAAGTGCACAGAGTAGTGTGGGAATGCTCATTGCCCCTGTGTCTTTGCACAAGGGCGTGTCAACCATGTGCATTGTTCTTTGTTGCACTAGGGTGGTATTCAGTGCAAGACTTGTGCAATGCAACTCACCCAACAGAAATTTACACTATGTTGGGGTGATTGGCCATTTACTAAAAAGGAGACCACATGAAGTTGATGGTCATGTTTGCTACATGATTCTGGAAGTCATAGGTCCTTTCTGCATGACACAATTTTAGTGTGATTATTCCACTTTCAACCTCCCAGGGAATCCTGGGGTTTGCAGCTTTGGGAGGGGCCAGCCGGCCCCTCCCAAAGCTGCAAACCCCAGGATTCCCTGGGAGGTTGAAAGTGGAATAATCATGCTATAAGAGTGTCGTGCGGAAAGGACCATGGTCACCAACATTCAGTTTCTCAAGGGTTCTTCCTAAGGCAAATAGGAAATGGGATATAAATATGTGTCCAACTGAGGACCACAGCAGAGAAAAAAAAAATCTGTTAAAAGACCTCCTTTGCCTGTGATGATCTCTGTCTAGATTGTTCCTCTCCTGCATCTGCTGGAAGTGCTGGTCATTTTGCTTGGGAGATTCTCAGAGCTGTAGTCCTCAAAGTAACTTCTCCGAAGCTCTGCACTGTTCAGGTGCCATCATGGGTGCAACTGCTGGGGATAGAGTGAGGATGATGAGGCCAGGGCCCCCTCAAATTCAAATTCTGCCTCTTCAGTTGACATTTTTCTTCAGTCACCAAATTTCTAGCATTGTAGAGAGTGAGACGCTGAAAGTGCTTCATATCTAAAGCTTCTCTTCTATTTGCTGTGTTTGCAATATCTTTCCCCTTTTCTTTGGGTGCCTAAAGTGTATTTCTGAATGCTCAGCTGAAGTGTTAAATTATGGCAATGTTAGAAATTTTGGGGTGGAAGGAAACATTTACAGGGATGGAATTTTTGCCATCTTTGGGCAATACTCTGGATGGTTTTGCTGCACTGACGTTCCTTGTCATGGTTTTGCTATTAATCTGCCGAAACCCATTACGACCAATCTTGATGATCTGCTCTGTGTGGCTCCACAAGTCACAGCACCTCTGGGCTGCCTGACCTCTGATTGCACAATTTTTTTCTTTTTTTGTATATATGTTTGGTGCCTCTCTTTGTTCTTTCACCAAACATTTCTGTTTTTTCAAACCAGATGCAGGGCAAGCTGTGCCTGGAACTCATTGAGTTTAAAACCTCATAATCTACTTTCCCTCCTTCTTCCACAATGTCATCATTTGTCTTTTAAAAAAAGACCCCAGTCCTTAAAGAGCTTGTTTGAAGGCAAACATCTGGGATGGTATGAGCCGTACTTCCCTTCCCGGCTGGCAGAGCCTCCCCTCTGACACAGTGGTAATAATGTGATTCTTCACAGACTCACACTTTCAGGAAAAGCTATATAATGCTTTGGAGAATCATCAAAACCAGGTTTGGATAGTCTTTTGGGAGGCTTGCTCTGTTTGCAGAGGTATCAAATGCAAGATCAGAGAACACAGATTTGCAAAGAAAAAAAAAGAATCCCCTTTGTCTCAGTTCAAACACAGAATCCAGAATCCTGGTGGTGTCTTACGCACGTATGTAAGGTCCCCTATGGAAGCACTTGTTCCTTTTTGTCTGATGTGGAACATCTGCATTCTTTTCAAGTTTGCCAAAGTGAGGTTGTGCACAAGATGCCGGTGTGCATGCAGATCATATGTGGACTTGGTTGCACATTTGGGAGTACAATTGGGTTGCTGGACGTTGCCACTCAGTATAAAAGCTGTGCCATTCCATCTGGAGAGATGTACGCTCTACCACACTGATATAGTATCTGGGCCACTATATCAAATGGGGTGGGGTGGGAAGAGAGGAGAAAAGCTAGTTGTATGTAATTGTTCTAAGCTATTGGTTGGAGAGCTCTGGGGAGAAACTGAGTTCTTCCTCAAAAGCTGGAATGTTATGGAATGTCTACAAACATCTCACCTGCTCAGATCTTGGAGATGGAACAGGTCCAGGTGATGGCTTCCATGTCAGTGGGGCAATGAATCTGCGTTGGGTTTTAGTCTGAACTCTAAGGGCTGAACTATACCCCTCAAATAGGTTCAACATCCTGGGGAGTTCCTTTAAAATTTACACTAAAATCCAGAGTGGATTCACTGTTCCCCTCAACACGGAAGCTGTCAGCTGCCATAGGGGAAGCACTTGCTACTTTTCCCTCTTTGCTTGTTACAAAGCAGCAACCAAGTCTGTATTCATCTCCTTTATTCGTTCCTTTCCTTGTTTTTCCTTTCTTTTTCTCCTCCTGTTCTCTTCTCAGCTGCACTTAAAGAGCAAGTCCTGATTTTTTCCCGCCAATTTTAAAAAGTTATTCCCTCTTCAACTTCTGTTAAAAACCTTTTATCAGTCCAAAAAAATGTAAACCCTTCCTGTTGCTTTGACCAAAGCACCCTCTGCTGTGGAGACATCAGTTCTGCAATGCCTCAGCCCATTGCCAGGGGTCAATGGCAATGAACAGAATGATGGCTAGAGTCACCGTTGGCAATTGGATGCCTCTCCATCCCAGGATTGGCCTCCTCCTCTTCTTTCACTCTGTTTAAACTTTAAACTGAAGGGCCTCTCCGCCTGTGTGAAGAGATTTCTTGGCTAAGTGCTTTGAGCCCAACCTCTTTTAAATGTCAGCCTTTGTGTGCCCTTTATGGTTTGTATCTGGCTGTTTGTGATAAATGGCTTGGCTGGCTGATTGGAACATGCTGGAGTAACAGGTATTTGCAGTTTTAGACTCCAGCAGAAAGGAGAATTGTGAATAGAGTGTCCTTGGTCGTTCTTCAAACAGAGGGCAGATATGATGAAAGGGCCGAAGTGCTCACACCTACTCATGTACCCGCACGTGTGTCTCGTGCTGCAATGGCAACAGACAGAAACAGAAACCCTCAGGACTCCGTGATGGTGATGAACCCCAGGCAATGGAAACCTTTGAACCTCCATGATGGTTTATGATGTGGAAGACCACACAATGAAGCGTCTTGCCCACTACACAATTGTATAGGGTTTGATGTCCTGCAATATGCACAAGAGGTACTTAGAATTCTGTGCTTAGGGAGCTCTAGTGTAATAAGTTCAAGGAAGGGACTGGTGCTTTAGCTGAGAACTCGGCATTCCCTTCTCCGACTACTATTCCCAGGGATTCCACAGGAGGCAGGCATGACCGTTAAAGTGGTATCAAAGTGCTATGAATGTCTGGTGTGGATGGATATACAGAGAGGTGCCCCACAATGGAAGCATAATGCATCATTTTACCAATCTTTGTTTTTATGCTGCCTCATATGAGAAATTCTGGCCATTCTCAAGGGGCTGTGCTAGGAGACAAACATCAATCCACCATTCATTGGGAAGTTCCTGAGCATGCACTCCTGCTGAATTGGATCAAGTTACCATTATGTTTGGGTTGGCTCCATAGGCAGATAAAACTGACTTTCCCTGTGGAAACCACACTAGGCTGTTATAGTGCTATGATTCCACTTTCAACATCCTATGGAATCCTGGGGTTTGCAGCTTCGGGAGGGGCTGGCCGGCCCCTCCTGAAACTGCAAGCCCCAGGATTCCATAGGATGTTGAAAGTGGAATCATAGCAGTATAACAGGCTAGTGTGGAAATGGCCTTAGAAACATTCAGCCTACATGATCTGGTTTCTAGAATTTGCTGTAATGGTTTAGAGACGGCACACTGCACTCTAGAAAACTGACGGGGCGAGGAACGGTAAATGGGAGGCTAATGAGGGAAGAGTTACCAAAGTACAAGAAAAGATTCCAGTCTTGGGTTGTGGGATGGGTCTGTCCACACTGCACAATTTTACCAGTTTGATATCACTTTAATGGCCATTGCTTCATCCTACGGGGAGTGACCACTCTGTGTAGACAGATCTGTTCCATTCCCCTGAACTCTCTAGCAAAAAAAGTCTAAGTACCTCCTCAAACTACAAATCCCAAGATTCCGTAGGATGAAGCCATAGCTGACAATGATATGAAACTTCAGTCTGTGTGAGGTATAGATGCAGCCTTGGACTTGTTAAGCAAAATGAACCAAGAATGTAACAGCCATACCCCAAATATTTCACCTCTTTGCTGAAGAATGTTCTTTTCCATTTCAGCAGCCATTCTGCTGACCACAATGGTGCTGCTTTGGGGTTAAAATATTTCAGTCTAACAAAGACACCTTATTCTTTTCCCAAATTACAAATTCCAGAGCTCCATAGGAGGCGGCCATGGCACTTAAAGTGAGATCAAACTGCAATCATTGGGCAGGTGTGAATTTATTCCCTTATCAGCCTCCACCTTAATAGCAGTATGTTGTTTTTAACTGACTGCCACACTCAATTGAATTGCATTTTTTCACGTCGTGTCATTCTGTGTTTCTCAACCGTGCCATTGCACACTGACAGCCAAGAACTTGATAAAAGTTTGAGGAACGCAGCTTGCCCCTGATAGCTTTGAATCTGCTCCAACTGCTGTGGTTAATCTGGGTTTACAATAGACTGCATTAGTCTCCATCTCCTTTACAGGAAATTTGTGAGTCCGAACAACAACATTCTTGCTGGATTAGTCCAACCTAGCATTGCAAAAAGGGTTTTCTGTGTCTGTGTGTCTCCTATTGACTCAGAAATCAAATTTGTTTTAAGTTCAAGGACAAATCACCACTCAACATTTTTTTTTATCCTGCACTACAAGATGCAAAATAAAAGTTTTGTCATAGAAGGAGGAGGCAGAGAACTAATCACAAAGTAAATAGACCTGGATTGCATAATGGGCAAAGCCTGGGCAAACAGAAATATCTTTTCATTCTGCTGACTCAAAAACCCACCCATAATATGGGGAATGCAATCTAAAATTAAGTAACACCAGCTCTCTGCTCCAAAGTAATCCAAATTGTGAAGCAGAAAATGTGGAGCCCAGTAACCTGTGTGAACCCACACGGGTTCAGCTCTAGTACCTTGCTTTTCAACCAGTGAGCCAACAAGAAATACAAACATTGCAAGATTAACATGGAACTTTCGTCACTAAAATGGCCAGACCCTTCTTCCCTCCCTTTCTTTAAACATTTATATCCTCTCCGATATCTAAAACTGTCAGGATGATGGACAATAAAATCACCTTGCCTGATTTAAAACACCATAAGAAGAGTATTGACAAGCTGGAACTTGTCCAGAGGAGGGAGATCAAAATGGTAAAAGGTCTGGAAACCATAAAGCTCTATGAGGAGAGGCATAGTCAGCTGAGGATTTTTAGCCTGAAGAAGAGAAAGTTAAGAGGTGACATAATAGCCACATTTAAATATTTGAAAGGATGTCATATGGAGGATGGAGCAAGCCTGTTTTCTGCTGCTCTAGAGACTAGGACACAGAGCAATAGCTTCAAACTTCAGGAAAAAAGATTCAACCTAAACATTAGTAAGAACTTTATGACACTAAGAGTAGTTTGACAGTGCAATATGCTGTCTCCAAGTGTGGTGGAGATTCTTTCTTTGGAGGTTTTTAAAACACAGGCTGGATGGCCGTCTGTCAGGGGTGCTTTGATTGCATCTTCCTGCATGGCAGAATGGGGTCGGACTGGTTGGCCTTTGTGGTCTCTTCCAACTCTAGGATTCTGTGACTCTGTGAAAACCCTGGTGGAGCCCTGGTGGCGCAGTGGTTAAATGCCAGTACTGCAAGCCACAAGGTTGTGAGTTCGATCCTGCCCGACTCCAAGGCTGACTCAGCCTTCCATCCTTCCGCAGGTCGGTAAAATGAGTACCCAGCTTGTTGGGGGCATGTATAGAAATGTATCAAAATACATGCTATTTGTAAGTTGTTTGCCGCCTCGATCCATATGGAGAGACGGGATACAAATAAATAATAATAATAAAAAAAAACCGTAAGAAGAATTGAAATGTGTTGTTATGGAGCATAGTATATAATATGAGAAGTTAAGGCAGTTGAGCCAGTTCAAACAGTTTTAAGTCCAGGATGATAGTGGCATTGGTGCCAGTCAGACCTGGAAGGAAAGGACATTCTACAATTGGGGTGTCACAGCCAAAAAGGCTATCTCCCATCTCCCCCCACAGTGTACTGCCCCAACTGATGGGGTACATGGGATGTCTGTACCTATATCTCTATGCGGATCTATATTGCTGGAATTCTGTTGCTGTTTTATGCACATGGAAGTTTCCTTATACAGAGAAATAAGATTTCATCAAAAGACATTGTTATATATAATAACTGCAGCAAGATTGACTTATGCTCAA
Source organism: Ctenosaura bakeri (assembly GCA_948474755.1). NCBI lineage: Eukaryota > Metazoa > Chordata > Lepidosauria > Squamata > Iguanidae > Ctenosaura > Ctenosaura bakeri. The sequence continues at coordinate 18,433 of CAOLHI010005372.1, forward strand.
CATTGGAAAGAAAGAAAATATATTGAAATAAGAGAATGGAATTTCAAAGTCCTGGATATGGGGGCGACAGAAAAGTTAACTTTTTCACTTAAAAATAAGCCAATCCAGGGCTTTGAAAGAGAATGGCGAGAGGTATTGGATTGGATAAAGCAATGAAATAGGGGAAAAGAAAGAAGGCTGTGAGAAAGAAGGAAGATAAAATGAGATGATAAAAGATAAAATGTAAATAGTAAAATATAAGTTAAAAGTAATAGTTTATGATTGTTGTAAAATAGAGACAATGTACGGAACTGAATGTTTACATGGAATGAAATGTTAAACTCAGATTCAGCTGGAAAAATAGATGTCTGGAAACGGGGCGGGGTTTTTTTATTGAAAATTTTAATAAAATTTTTTTAAAAAAGAAAGTTTCGTTATGCAATGTGGTTGTATTTTTGCGACCTTGCAAAATGTCTCTCTTTACAGTTATGTAGTTCCCCCCCGCTTTAACTGTAGCACGTGCAGTTGTGCTTTCTCTGACGTTGCATAACTGTTTGTCAGTGCCTTTGATGTACCACTTGATTCACTGGGATTGTGGAAAGAGTCATTATGCATTACCCCATTCCACAATGGGACAATCAGTAAACACATTGGTAGGTATGCTAACAAATGACACTGGTTGCTAGCCAATCCATACTGTGCACAACCAGCTTTTGAAACAAGTGCCCTAAGCTGTTTTCTCCTGAGCAAATTTTGGGAGAGAAGGGCCTTTTCTGCACTAGCCTGTTATAGCACGATGATTCCACTTTCAACATCCTCTGGAATCCTGGGGTTTGCACTTTCAGGAAGGGCCATAGGCTGTTGAAAGTGGAATCATCGTGCTATAACAGGCTAGTGCAGAAAAGGCCAAGGTCATGCAATGAGTTCACTAGGAAATCATCATCAAATGAGGTATGTTTGTGCATATTTTATTCAACTCTTAGAATAACAAGAGATTTATAAATTTATAAATTTAAGGGTAAAGGTGCAAAATAACAATGTAAGTTAGTATTGCTTAAGAGAAGAGAAAAAAAAGAAAAAAATTTTTTTTTTCTTAATTCACTATTATGTATATCACATGGTGTTTTATTTTTTTTCTTGTTTTGTATTTGTGATTTAGTTATATAATTAATAAAAATTAAAAAAAAAAGAATAACAAGAGAACTATGTAGATTGCTTTCAGAGCCTTCACATCTAGGAATCCGCAGAAACTGATGTGACCAAGTATTTTTTTTTTCTTGTTTTCAGCTATTTGGTTGTGGCTCAGTGGCTCAGATTGTGCTCAGCAAAGGGAGCCACGGACATTTTCTGACTGTCAACTTGGCCTTTGGTTTTGCTGTAATGCTTGGAATTCTGATCGCTGGACAGGTCTCAGGTATGCAATGCCTTTCCATATACACATCTCACATGCTCATTGACTTGGGAGAATTCAGCACTGAAGAGGATCTTCCATAGTTGAATTTATGCCCATGCCGATTTTACTGCTCAGGAGCTCAGATTTCCTGTATCCCCAAGAAACAGAGCATCTCAAGCTTATTTATCTGGAAGTAAATCCCACTGATCTTCCAAGTTCTGTGCATTCGGTGTATTCATTTTCCAAAGGTATAATTCCCTCAACCATCACGTTGTGAGCTATAAAACCAAATTTACACACATAAATCATGTTCTCCAACATTTCACAGATGAAAACCAGGACATGGGTGGCCAAGCAACATTGGCGTGTAGTCAAGAGGATCACTGTTATTAATAAAAAGAGGGACGCACAAGCTAGGAGAGCCCGCAGTGGTGTGTTTCTACCTGAGCCTCCTGGGAAGGGCAAGATTCTACTTCCTCCTTTCCTTTCCCTCCTGCTGAGTTAACTGAGCACAAACTACTTTTGCACTTTGAACTCAGCTTGCAGCAACTGAAGTAAACTGAAGATAAAGAAGGAAAGTGGGAGGACAGGAGAGAGAAATTGGCACATTTTAAAAGAGCTGAAATATTGGGGCAACAGGGGGATTAATCAGGACTGTCCCTGCCAAATCAGGACATTTGCAGGTTATGATCAACACTGTCTGAAATTACTGAATGGATGGCTAGAAAAGTTGCAGTCATAAATAGCAAAGAACAACGAGAAAGCAATGATGACAACACTCTATTTTCAGGCAGCATTTAGCCAGTTGTCACTTCAGTTGTATTTCTTCTAAATTGTCCTACAACAATTGCTAAGGTCAGGCTGCACAGAAGTTAACATTGCCCCTGTGAGGTTGGTTAGGCTGGGAGGCATGGCTTTGTTCAACTTATCCAGAGAAAACCAGAACTGAGCAGAAATTTTAAGATGATTATTTTTTTGCACAGCCAGTCTCTCTCTAGCATAGTGGGGAGGATCAGAATAAAGCTATTGAATCCACTAGATCTTTCTAAGAATTAGCTTATTATTCAACAATTGATTCAATGGGTCTACTTTAGTAATGCCTAAGCTTAGGGTGTGTGGAGGGTGTGGGTGGGAGGAGTGTGGCTATCGTATGTGGAGGCATGGCTACAGTGCATGCGGCGGGGCTATGACAGATGGGGCAGGGCTACAAGAGGGCAAGCAAGGAGCTGGGATGCTCCCAAAAAATTGCTGCCAGGGGTGAACCGTCCCCATGCCCCCCTCATCCCTATGCAACTGTACTCTAGCTGGGTCTAACCAACAGGGATCCAGGCTTTTAAAGTGATCTATGGACCTTGTGTTTTGTGTGCATTTGCATAAGATAACCAGGAGTCAGGAATTTGACGTTCAGTGCCCCTTTCCCCTTCTTCATTGTGTCATCTGTTGAGCTAGCCAAATCCATGTTACGCCAGTTAATTAATTGATTGCAAGGTTCTATAGAGGGTACTTAACACAAGCCTGCAGCAGATGCTTAACACAGGCCTGCAGCCAGATTTCTCCTCGGCCAAGGGGAAGGAAACATGAGAAAATCTTGGCTGCCCTTAATGGTGGAATAAAAAATCAGTTCCCTGCATCCCTTAGACTATCAAAAGAAATTAGGCAGAAGACAATTTCTTGCACACTAGCTTTGATTTGCATAACTGAAACGTGCTTGAAGGAGTCTTCGTAATTTAGATTGGCTCCAGCTGTTGCATTAGCTCGTCATCAAGTTGTCCCCTTTTCAGGAAACATCCTTGGTCACCTCATAACAAGTAACACCAGTTTTGCAATGATTTGTTAATTATGTCCCAGAGCACTGCACTAAGTTCCCAGTAACCAGTGCTGGTTAAAAAGTGACTTTTGGGGACTACAGTTCCCAGAATCCCCCATCCATGCTAGGAGTTGTAGTTCAAAAAGCAAATTTTTCAAGCTGTAGCGCCCAGTAACACAGCCAAATTTTGTCTTGGGATCTATATACCAAAATCGGACTCTCTAACCATGGATTATTTCACAGGTGCCCACTTGAATCCTGCAGTCACCTTTGCCATGTGCTTTATGGCCCGGGAACCTTGGATTAAGCTGCCAATTTATGCCCTGGCACAAACCCTTGGAGCATTCCTTGGAGCAGGCATCGTATATGGTTTATACTTTGGTAAGTGAATTCACCACATGGGTTGACCACATCTTGCCCTGAGGCCTCTCAATTTGTGCTCCGGTTTTTTTTTTCCATTTGCGCGTTCATGAGTCTGGAATAAACCTGTTTCCCGGCATGCACACTGTAGCAAGAAAAGAGCTCAGCTCTTGGATTCCATGAACACATGAAAATGGAAAGATCTGTTGTTGTGTGCCTTCGAGTTGTTTCCGACATATGGTGAACCTAAGGCAAACCTATGATGGGGTCTTCTGGGGCTGAGTATGTGATGCACCCAAGGTCACCCAGTGAATCAGGCCTCCAGGTTCATAGTCCGAGTACTCCACACACTGGCTCTCAATTAAGATCTCCTACAACCACCCTATCAGCCTAAAAATACCAATTTCGTTGAATTTTGGAAGCTAAGCAGGGCTAGCCCTGGGATGGGAGACCAAGCCAGCACTGAAGAGATGCAAGAGTTCTCCTAGAAGCGTTAGGACAGAACTCTCCCTAAAACTCTGGAGATCTGTTGTTGCCCTTCAGTGCCCATTTCCGCACTAGACTGTTATAGTGCTCTTAGTCCACTTTCAACATCCTATGGAATCCTGGGGTTTGCAGTTTAGGGAGGGGCCTTGGGGATTCCATGGGATGTTGAAAATGGAATAATAGCACTATAACAGTCTAGCACGGAAATGACCAGTGTTAACTGACTGTTGATGGATGAACAATCTCATTCATGCAACGAGTCAATTGTACTTGCAACTAACAAGTGGATTTAACTTAGATCATTTCTGCACTACACTGTTATAGTGCTATTATTCCACTTTCAACATCCTGTAGAATTCTGGGGCTTGCAGTTTAGGGAGGGGTCTTTAAGAATTCTCAGCCAGAGAGCTTTTTGGCCTCAGTAAAATGCAAACCCCAGAATTCCACAGGATGTTGAAAGTGGAATAATAGCACTATAACAGTGTAGTGCAGAAATGGCCCTAGTGTATCTCTGTGTTCCAAAAGTGCAGCAGTTCTTTTTCTTGATGAATTTCCCTGCTGGGTGATAGAGGTTCGTGAGGCTTGTTAACAGAAGCGGGTGACAGCTGATGAAGGTGTACCTGTGACTATTAACATATAAGAGAGCAAACATTTCAACAGTTTGCAATATGCTTAAAGGCTCTTGGAGATTACAGTGGCAATGAGCTGCCTGTAGGTATGTTGCCTTCCTTTGTGTTAACCACACCAGGCAAGGGCTAAACATGACACACAATGAGCAGTAAGTTGTTTCACAATGTTTTATGACCTACCCATTATAACTTAATTGAGGCAGTTACCAAATCCAGCAAGCAGGAGTGATAAGGATCCTATGAGATGGTTGCACAATTCTTAGGATAGATGAAGGTTTTTCAGTCCCATAAACATGCCCGTGGTGTTGTTCATGTAGGGTGACAATAGGGGACCAGCATCTGGGTGTCAATTCCAAAATGTGGCTCCTCTCTGCTCCACCCGGACATACTTCTATCCCCAGGAATGAACTCATTTCTTCTCCTCAAATCAACTGGATGCTACCTAGTACTCATCACCATCTGCAGAATTTGGATTTATTGTGCTGTGTCTCTCTCCAGAGAACTGGAGGAGCAGCCCTCACATCCTGCCAAGTCTCTGATTTTTTTGCTTACAAGTTGAAAACATCATGGGATATTGTTCCTGTTTTGTGCCTCCAACTCTGACTTGGGGCAATCCTATCATGGGGTTTTCTTGGCAAGATTTATTCAGAGAAGGTTTGCCAGTTCCCTTCCCTGAGGCTGAGAAAGCATGCCTTACCCAAGGTCATTCTGTGGGTTTCCATCATTTAGTGGGGATTTGAACCCTGGTTTCTGAGAGTCTTAGTCCAAGAATCAGACCACAACACCGTGCTGAATATGCTGGCTGAAACTGAGCATTTTAATTCCTGGTGTATTAACCAGGCTAGATTTAAGCACATGCTTGAGAGAGACCATTCTGTTGGAAACAATCAAAAGAGATTCAGAATGTGGTTTAATTCCTTTAAAACTGGGACTAAACTCCGGAGCGGACTTATTGCCCCACTGACATGGAACTCATTTGCCGTGGATGTTCAGAATGACTCAGGGGGGTAGCAAATCCCCTCCCTTGGAGATTTGATTGGTGCTGTTGCTAGCTCCCTTCCAGGGCCTGGTAAAATGCAAGTGACTTTATTAAAGCCTTTGAGGGTTAATTGATTTATTGCAAAATGTGCATGCACATAGTTTTACATTCCGCACTAGCGTGTTATAGTGCTACGATTCCACTTTCAACATCTTCTGGAATCCTGAGGTTTGCAGTTTCGGGAGGGGCCGAGTGGCCCTTCCCGAAACTGCAAACCCCAGGATTCCAGAGGATGTTGAAAGTGGAATCGTAGCGCTATAACAGGCTAGTGCGGAAACGGCGATTATTATCATCTTGTAGAAATGTTTTAAGCTGTTGAATTAGTAGTTTGCTTCTAGTCTCTTCAGAGTATTTGCTTTGCTTTAGATTTTAAATTTCTTCGAACAACTTAAACTGATCTTATTTGTACACTGCCCTGAGATCTGATGGATGAGGTGTGATATAAATACGTAGATAAATGAATTAATCCATGTTTTGTTTCCTTTTCTAGATGCCATATGGGCTTTTGCTGGGAACCAGCTCTTGGTGACGGGTCCTAACGGCACTGCGGGCATCTTTGCTACCTACCCCTCAGAACATTTGTACTCAGTGAACGGATTCTTTGACCAGGTAAGAGCTGGAAGCCTGATAGCCAGTTCAGTTTAAGGGAGCAAATGGACAAGTCGCAGCAGATCTGTGGACGGTTATAATGCTTTGATTCTGATTTTAAAGTTCCTGCCCTCCTCCTCTCTGAATGAGATCAGGAAAGCAATCCTGGGGAGAACAAGTTAACTAGTTCTCCCCTGCCATTTTCAAGATCTAAAGAGCTCCATCGAACTCCTTGTCCAAGCAGGAAGAACATGGTTGTCAAAAGACTGCGTTGACAGTTCCCAAAATGACAAGATGCCAACAATCAATCTTTCTTTCTTTCATTCTTTTTTTCTTAATATTCTACTTTTCTCCCACCATGGCACCCAATCTGAAATGTCCTGTGATTAAATGCTGGTCAAGATAACTGAGGCCGTTTCCACCCTACCCTGTTATAGTGCTATTATTCCACTTTCAGCCTCCTGTGGAATTCTGGGGCTTGTAGTTTCCTGAGGCCAAAGAGCTCTCTCTCTGAGAGTTCTAAACACCCTTCCCTAAACTGCAAATCCCAGGATTCCATAGGAGGTTGGAAGTGGACTAAGAGCACTATAACACTGTAGTGCAGAAATGGCCTAAATGGAGCATCCATGGATGAAGGCATTATTCTCCTGGCAACAAGATGCTGGGGACCGGACACACACACACACACACACACACAAAGTGGCCTGTCAGCTTCAGTCCAGGATTATTCTGAGAATATTTGGGTAACCCTTTTGGAAATAAAATAGTAGCTAGAGTTTTAGAGGAGTTCTGTTTTTGGACTATTGCTCCCAGAACAATGATGAGTGGGAGTTTTGGGAATTGCAACACTTCCCCAAAAGTTCCTAAAGTGTGGTGGTAGACTAGATATATCTTGGTCTGATTGACCAAAGGCTCTTCTGATGTTTTTGAATTCTCAAAAAAATTGTAGATACCTTTGGGGAAGCTGTTTCGACAAACCCAAAACTTTGAATGTAACCGCTGTAGAAAGTGAAGATGAAGAAATGATTTGATGGGGTGCAAAGTCAGGTTCTAACCTCCCTCCTTTCCTTCTCCCACTCAGTTCATTGGCACAGCAGCTTTGCTTGTTTGTGTCTTGGCCATCGTGGATCCCTACAACAACCCAGTCCCCAAAGGACTGGAGGCCTTCACCATTGGCTTTGTCATCTTGGTGATTGGAACTTCCATGGGCTTCAACTCTGGATATGCCGTCAATCCAGCTCGAGACTTCGGACCTCGTCTCTTCACCGCCATTGCTGGCTGGGGCACAGAGGTTTTCACGTAAGTGCATTGCAACATGACATGAATTCCTTCCAGAGGCTGGTTTTGCCTAGATATTATCTTGGGATAACGAATGGCAAGGTCCAGCATGGTGTAGTGGTTTGAACATTGAGCGATGACCCTGGAGACTAGCCTTCAATTTCTTGCTCAGCCAAGGAAACCCACTGGATGACCTTGGGTGCATCACATACTCTCAGCCCCAGAAAAGCCCATGATAGGTTCATCTCAGGGTCACCATAAGTCAGAAATGAGTTGAAGGCACACAATGACTTGAAGGCACACAACAACAAGAATGAATGGTAAACACATCTTCACCTGATCTCGCAAGAGGTATTTAGGAGATCAAGGGGAAGACATAGATTTGCTTTTGGAGAATGAAAGAACAAGGACTGTTGACCTTCAGAAGAGCTTAACTCCCATGTTGCCCAGATCAAGGTGTGATTCCTTTAGAACTCCCTCCCTGCAGAGGTTAGATGAGTGCCCTTCCTGTTATCCTTCCCTAGGAAGGTGAAGACTTCTTTAATGATTTCAGCAAAGCCTTTGAGGACTGATTGCTCAGCAGGAATGGGCCTTTCATAATGTGCTCCACTGTCACATAGACCATTTCTGCACTACTTAGTTATAGTGCTATTATTTCACTTTCAACCTCCTATGGAATCCTGGGGTTTGCAGTTTAGGGAGGGGCATTGAGAATTCTCAGCCAGAGAGCTCTTTGGCCTCAGCAAACTACAAACCCCAGAATCCCACAAGATGTCGAAAGTGGAATAATAGCACTATAACAAGGTAGCACGGGAATGGCCTCAGTTGTGTATTTTTTTTAATGTCAAACTTTTCATTGTTACCATTTTTAAATTACTTTGAATCGTGTTGACTGGTTTTTAATTGTCTGGTTTAAAGTGGTAAATGGTTCAATGTGCTTTTTTTAATCTTCTAAAATTATTGTTCATGTTTTCAGCTGTTTTGCATTATTTTGTCTGAGCTTTTCAGGAAAAGGAACATCCTGAGCTCCTCAGATATAAGAGGAGATATAAATATTTTAATAAATAAGTACAATAATCACAATAATTAATAATTCATCTTTTTAAACTGGATTGATAGTTTAGTTATAGTTTAATGTTTCGTATGATGTGTACTTTTAGGATTAATTGTTTTGACTTTCGCTAAAACGTCTTGAGTCCCAGGGCTCGGGAAAAAGTGAAATGCAAATCAATCACTCAACTAGTAATCATAATCTTCATCCTCATCTCACTCCTTCTTCTCTTGGGCTTGTATCTTTTAGGGCTGGACGGAACTGGTGGTGGATCCCAGTCGTTGCGCCTTTCCTTGGAGCCATCGCTGGCGTCTTGGTCTACCAACTGATGATCGGATGCCACGATGAACCACCTCCCGAATCCAGCGATGAGGAAAACGTCAAGCTCTCCCACGTGAAGCAGAGGGATGCTGTTTGAGGCTGCTGGGGAAAGCTGGTGTCCTCCCCACCCCACGATATACCTAAGGACATTTTTTTAAGTAAATAAAAGACTGCAATAACCAAAGAAAAGAGAACACTGAACAAGACAGGCACACCCCCTTTTGCGTTAGTTTTCTCTGTCCCTTTTCAGTTAGTCTTCTCTGTCTACCTTTGGGCCTAGATCCAACAGAACACCAGATAAGTGAAAAGCCTCCGTGGTGTAGTGAGGTGAGATCACTGCTGTCTGCTGTTGAGCATCCAGGAATTGCTATAGTTTGGCACAGTGGGATCCCGGCCTCGATAGCTTTGCTGTAGGAACTTGCCTATGCCTCTGCTTCAGTTGCGTAGGGACATGGGTGTGGGGGGGGGCGATTTGCCCTGGGCAGCAATGTTTTTGGGGCGTCCTGGCCCATTGCCATGACTCCACATGCCCTGGCCATGTCCTCACATGCCCTGGCCATGCCTCCACGCACTGCAGCCATGACCCCCCAGTGGCCACACCCCTCATGCTGTAGCCCAGCCCCCTCTTGCCCTCCCTCCCCACACTCCAAACTCTGTTACTGCTCTGCTTGACCCTTATGCTAAATTATTATGGCTTTACTCTATCCCTGTTGGGGAACAGGTGATAAAACTCAGGGCTGGAAACTGGGCAACCTGAGGCTAAGCTTCAGCACCAAAGGGATAGAGTGTAACTTTACATTCACAGAGTTATGCCATGGTTGCACAGTGCCACCTTATTAGGGAATTTTAAAGTGTGCAATGGAATGTACAATGACATGCACGTGTGCAATGGGCATCCATTTGCAGCATGCATGCATAGACATGCCTCTGTATACATCATTGTGCAACATGTATGCACACTCTTGCTCAAAGGCACCACATGTGCAGCTCCACTGCTGAAACCTTGAACTGAAGATGGCTGTTCCCCATCAGACAAACGTGTCTAACTGCTTCTTTAGAGGACCTTAGGCATCTGTAAGACATCAGTAGGATTGTGGCCTGAGTCTCCAGCTTCTCTTTTGTTAGGAACCAACCAGCATGTTGCTTTGAACTGCTCAACCATCTCCTCCATTGGATATTAATTCAAATGATGTTGTTTTCACCTTTGTAAATAGTTCTGGGGCCAGTCAGTGGGTTAGGGTGAGGAATCAAAGTATGCAGCTGCTGTCTATTATTACTTTGGGAGCAAAATTCCTTTGCAGAACAATTGGAGGCTCTGCGGAGTCATCCCAGTCACACTTTGAACAAAGGGCGGGGGACTATGACCCAGCTCTACTGTTTTTTTTCTCAGCCTAAGCAACCACCAAGGTAGCAGTGACATCAAGATGAGAGAAGTGCATGAAAAATCATCTCCGGAAACTGCTATTTAATGAAAAGGTGGTGGAAAACATTGATCTGTAATGCAGGGTTGCTTGCCAATAGGCTCAAGATTCATTACAGGCTTTTTTCCCCCAAGCTTTGCAAAGCTGCCTTGTTAGGTTCTGTCACAAATATGACACTCAGCTTTCGCTAAACCTGTGTGCATGTCTGCACATGTAAACTCAGTTCTTGCTTCATGCTACTTTTTTTAGTTTTTTAAAATATGAATTTACAGAGGTACCCCCAGGTGATATCTTTCAGGCCAGCTGGGTTACAGTCCTCGACAGAATTAAATACGCTTGAAATTGAGAGGCTTAAAAGCATTCTTTTCTGTGTTGCAGTGTCGCCCTGGGCTTTTGTTGCAATAAGCATCTCATTCCAGCCTGCTGTGTTCATTGCACAATGTACACAACCACACCTACCTACACACAATAAGGAGTCATCCCTTGGAAGACTCGGCATCCCAAGGTGCGTCCAGTGGAAAGGGAGGGGAATTCTAGTCCCCTGGGACCCCCAAAGAACCATCAGAGTAGGGTAAATATTTGGCCTTTCATTCATTGGTGGCTGTGGCTTTTGTGTTAGTGGGTTTGTGAATCCTAATAAGGGATGGAATTCAGTAAGAGACTTATATCTGTGAAAGTGGATTGTATCTGTGGAAAATGGAACTGACCAGTTTTGCAACATCTATATTCAGCAAGGGGCTGCTGTGACATTATTATGTAGGGGGACCAGCAAAATGACCAATGCTCATTGGGACCAATGCACAACAGGAACTAATGGGCATTGGGTGCTCCTGATTTGCATTGGGACACAGGCTGGAGCCTGGTATGCTTTGGGGCACTCTTCCCAGGACCCTGATATGCATCTTTGCAATTCACGAGGATGACTCCATAGCGCCTCCTCTATGTAGCTAAGTATGTGTAAAGTTATGCAAAGTAAACCAGGGGATAGAACTGCAGCCTGGGTTTTTAATTCAAAGCTTAAAGGAACTCTCCAGAGTGCTGACCTGCATCCTCAAAATAGCTTCAGTGCCTTGCACAGTTCCTTCAAAGTTCAGATTGAAATCCAGAGATGATTCACCATCCCATTGCCATGACAGTCACTGGCCACCACTGATTTCACTACAGTAGCCAGGCTAACATTTGTTATGTAGCAAAGATGGTTAAATCCCTTCGGATTGTTATCTAGGATGTTGCATGACATGTTTGGATCAGAGTGGCAAGCATTTGGAAAATACTGTATTCAGAAGGGTATATGGTGGTTTCAAAGTCTGGGCTTACAATGGTAATCCAGCATCTTATGAGAACCTGGAAAAGTTACATTTTCTGGACTACAGCTCACAGAATTTCCCCAGCCAGTTTTTCCCCCAGAGCTTCCGTCTTTTGATCATGGAAAGTTCATGCATCTTGAGTCACACTATTAGTTCCTCCAGACTGCCTGGCATGGCTTCTAATGGTTCTTCAAGGCATCAAGGGGAGAAAAATCTTCTTTAGTCTCTTGTATTAGAGATGATGAAGACTGATACCTAGACTGATGCCTTCTTTTTAGGCCACCCAGACTACTTGAGATACCAACTTCTCCAGCTGGCTCAGTAGTACCAAAAGGATGTTGTGGGGTCTGATAACACAGGTTGTGCTATGTTTTGCTTTGTTTCAGGAGGCATGACTAATTCTACATGCACACACAACACTCACTCAACTTTTAGCATCCATCACTGAAAGAGTGAAAAGGCAAATCATTGAAAATCTGCATATATTTATATGAATTAAGAACTGCTTGATTGGGAATATTTGCCCTGTAAGAAAGATCTTTGTGTATTTTTTTAAAATATTGATATCTTTTTATCATTTAGCTCCTGCACAATTTGTAAAGTCTATACCATTTGTAATGTATTTTCAATTTTTTAAGAAAATAAATACATACCTATGTTGTATAGTGGCTGACTCTGGGATTTATTTGAATACCAGTATATAACAAAAATGTTGACAAGTAGAAATGCCATCTATTATGTAGAATACAGGGATAATCATAGAGCTGGAAGAGATCCTAGGGGCCATCCAGTCCAACCCCTTTCTGCCATGCAGGAAAAACGCAATCAAAGCACTCTCAACAGCTGGTCATCCAAACTCTACTTAAAAACCTCGAAAGAAGGAGACTCTGTCACACACCCAAGCAGTGTATTGCATGGTTAAATTCCTCTCAGTTCTCAGGAAGTTCTTCCTAATCTTTATGTGGAATCTCTTTCCTGAAGTTTGAAGTCATTGCACTGTGACCTAACCTCCAGAGCAATAGAAAACACTCTTGCTCCATCTTCTATATGACATCCTTTCAAATCTTTAAACGTAGCTATCAGGTCATCTCTGGATCTTCTCTTCTCCAAGCTAAACATCCCCAACTCCCTAAGCTGCTCCCCGTAGGACTTCATGGGTTTCCCAGCCTTTTGACCTTATGGATGCCCACTTCGGGACATGTTCCAGGTTGTCAATATCCTTTCTGAACTGTGGTGCTCAGAATTGGACACAGTCGTTCAGGTGGAGTCTGACCAAAACAGAATAGATTGGTATTACTACTTCCCTTGACACTATACTGCTCTTGAGTCATCACTTAACAGATTCTCTCACATAGAAACTCCTTTTTTTTTCCAAGTCTCGTTATGCCCAAATATCCTTATCGCCTATTTTCCCTTACCCTCTATTTAGCTGGAAGCAGTTTTAGCAACATCAGCATTGAGAGAACAGTGAAGGACGGCTGGAGAAACACACACTTTTTGTGTTGGGTTGCAGCAGCATGTCTGCAATAAAGATTGCAATAAACTTGAAGCTCTGCCTGCCCCATACAAATTGTATTGAATAGGAAAAATCGATTAATATCCCATGTCTTATTCTACCATTACAGATCTACAGTATGCACATGCAACTTACTAGAATTACACATAATCATAACCACAGATTATTATATAGTTAGATTTCTTATTGCTCAGAAAATCCATAAATGGTTTCCAGTCTTTAAAAAAAAACCCTCCAATTGGTCTATCTTTTTGATATTCAGCAATCTTGATACACATAGAATCATAGAATCATAGGATTGGAAGAGACCCCAGGGGCCATTGAGTCCAAACCCCTGCTATGCATGAACACACATCAAAGCATTCCCAACAGATGCTTAAAACCTCCAAAGAAGGAGACTCCAACACACTCCGAGGCAGCATATTCCACTGCCGGATAGCTCTGACTGTTAGGAAGTTCTTCCTGAGATTCAAGTGGAATCTCCTTTCCTGCAGCTTGAATCCTGCAGCTTGAATTGCTCCTTGTCCTAGTCTCTGGAGCAGCAGAAAACAAGCCTGCTCCCTCCTCAACATGACATTCCTTCAAATATTTATACATGGCTATCATGTCCCCTCTTCACCTTCTCTTCTGCAAACTAAACATACCCAGCTCCCTAAGCTGTTCCTCACAGGGCATGGCTTCCAGATCCTCCACCATTTTGGTCGCCCTCCTCTGGACACGTTCCAGCTTGTTGACATCCTTCTTGATTGAGGTGCCCAGAACTGGACACAGTATTCCAGATGAGGCCTAACCAATGCAGAATAGAGTGGTACCATTACCTCCCTTGATCTAGACACCATACTCCTATTGATGCAACCAAGTATCACGTTGGCTTTCTTGGCTGCTGTATCACACTGCTGACTCATGTTCAGTTTGTGATCTACCAAGACTCTTAGATCCCTTTCACATGTACTGCTATCCAGCCACGTGTCCTCCATCCTATATTTGTGCATTTAACCTAACCGCATATAACCACTGGCAGGACATGAACGCAATAGCTTCTGTTTTCAACCAGTTGGTATCATGAAGCATATTGCTTCTGATATTGGACTTCATGCCCTTCTGTCTTGACTATTAGAATAAATTGGGCTGATATCCTTTTAATGCCCCACTACATGGGTGGGCAACTGTCTAGGAGGCAGGGACCATTATTTTTTTGCCCTAAGACCCTTGCAGGGGTTGTACCCCCAGCAACCCCAACTATCTGTGCTTGTCTCTTTAGTTCCTCTTAAAACAGCAACAGGAAGTGATGTCACTTTTGAGATGGACTACAGAGAACAGCAGAAATATCTGGGGGTTGTGTGGGTAGACTGGGAATGATTGCATGAGAGTTGACATATTTTGTAGATCTTCTGGGCAAATTCAAGCAAAAATTGCCTGAAAAATGGTACTAAAATTTTTTTGTAATTTTTTTTTTTTGGAGGAGAGTTGGGAGGGAATTTGGACAACTGATGTGGAGGCTTTTAGGGGCTACAAATTGGGATACAGGAGTCCTATGTGGCCTGAGGGAATTGCACTCCACCCACACCTGTCACACAACTTTGTGACCAACAAAAAATCTTATTGAAGGCAAGTTCTGCAGTTTAGTTCTCTGCTGTGTTAAGAACTTCTCTATCTGTCCTGAATTCTCCACCATTCCGATTAATGGATGAACCCACTGGGTTCTAGGATTATGCAAGAGGAGAAATGCTTCTCCTTGTCCGCGGCATCCACACCATGTGTCATTTTATACACCTTTTTTTTTTCTGAGTGAAACAGCCACAAACATTATGGCTGAAATTCTGCTCAGTGCCACCCCATTAGAGAACGGGAGTGTTGCACCGCCAAATGCATCTGCACATCTGCATGTGCATACACACCATGGTTGTACCGCATACACAACTCCACCTTTACAACTTTAAACTGAATGCAGATGTTCTGCATAAAACAAAAATGTACAATAGCTTTATGACACCCACAGAATTTCAGGAACCTCCAGGAGGTCACCCCTGTCATAGAATCATTTATAGTCAGGGACATGTCCTAGTTGGGGGAAAAAAGAAAAAGGAGGTAGAATGAGGGGAATTTTTCCCCCCAGATGTTACTTTTGGCTCAAGGTTACCTTAATATAGGCCATTTCCACACTAGCCTGTTACAGCGCTATGATTCCACTTTCAACATCCTATGGAATCCTGGGGTTTGCAGTTTCGGGAGGGGCGAGCAGGTTTGCAGCAGGTTCTTATTATCCTAATGGGATTTTCCACTGCTGTAGCAGCCTTGAGGCACCATGGTTATTCTTAACACAGCCTGGTGGTGCGGGAATGGGGGCTGGGGTGAACTGAATCAGGATCTTGCCCCAGGTATGGAAGCAACAAGTAACGGCAACTGAGCCGAGCCACTTCCCTTATCTTCAAACAACTTGTTTATTGATCTTGCCACTGCTGTTTTTGTGATTTCACCCAACCCCATGGAGGAAGCCATAATTATTTTTTTTTCCTGCCCCTCCCAGTGCTGGGAAAGTATTTACCTTTATTCCTAGATGTATGGAAGAGAGGGGTGTGCAGGTAATTGTCAAGGGAGCAGCACTTTCACATGGGTAAGACATTTTAAAGAGTCCGTGTGGTCTACTGGTTTTGGATTCGGATTTTAGGAGACAAAGCTTTGATCTGCAAGGTCATGGAAAACTACTGGGTGTCCAGAGGCAATTCATGCTTTCTTAGCCTAAGGCAAAAGCAATGGCACATCTGTCCGAAATAAATCCTGCCAAACAAACAAGCAAACAAACCCAAGAAAGGGCTATCAATTGAAGGCAGTGTATTCCACTGTTGGACTGCTGTTACCATCAAGAAGTTCTTCCTAATGTTTAAGTTGAATCTCTTTTCCTGACGTTTGGAGCCATTGCTCTGTATCCTAGTCTCTGGAGCAGCAGCAAACAGACTTTTTCCATCCTCCATGTGACATCCCTTCAAATATTTAAACATGGCTATCATTCTCCAGGTTAAACATACTCAACTCCCTACGCCTCTCCTCATATGGCATGGTTTCCAGGTCTTCTACCACTTCGATCTCCCTCTGCTGGACACGTTCCAGCTTGGGTCAATATCCTTCCTGAACTATGGTGCCCAGAACTGGTTACAGGATGCCAGGTGGGGTCTGACCAAAGCAGAATAGAGTGGCTCTATCACTTCCCTTGACTTGAAGTCACAGAACAAAAGTGTTCTGATGTCTTTGTGGGGTTCTGATTCTCTGTCAGACTCTCAGCAAGACCGGAATTGCTCATTCTCAGTCCAAATTAGCATGGAAATGTTTGGAGCTGCATTTAATACCTGTTCTGTCACAGCATCTGTAAAAAGCTACCTGTCAAAACTGGGAAAGTTTGAGATGAACAGGTCCTTCATGTTGCTGGTTTCGGCAGAATGACACTGCACACCTGCAAAGGCAGATGCGGCTGCAACCCCGCGAGGCGGTTTGTAATTTATTTCTTAGTGACTCTCCATGTTTTTGTAGTGTGCAAGCTGCCAGCAGGGATGAAAAAGAGGTTTGTTGGATTCAACAGTTTTGATGAAAATTGTCATTTTGCATCTCCTGGGACTCATCAAGAGACAAAACGACACCTTGTCATAAAGAACGGGAAAGTTGCAAGACTTACAGGGCATTTGGGAGGAATAAAGTGCATGTTTTAAAATGCAGCATTATAAATATGCACAAATTAAAAATGCAAATACATTTTGGTTAATGGGGAAAAATGCACACGTTAGGTAAATGCATATAAAATGAATATAAATCAATGTGTGAAGAAAAATAATGGGTGAAATTACACCCATTATACCTAAAAATTATGTCAGTTTGATACCATTATAACTGCTATGGCTCCATTCTACAGAATCTTGGGATTTGTAATTGATGAGGTATATAGCATTCTCTGTAGAAAGCTCCCAGCGGTCTCTAGGAGAGAACTCAAAGTACTTCACGGAGCTACAAAGCCCAGGATTCCATACAATTGTTACTTCGATGGAGAAACCCTATCCCGGGGTCTACAATTTGGATATTAAAGAGTGATTCTGTGTGCCATAGAGGTCCCCCGAAAGGGCACATAGGCAGGCATGGCTGGAAGACCGAAAACCAGGTCAGACCAGTAACATCCCTGTCACATAGCCTCAGAAAAACTTCAAGAGAAGCCAATCCACCCTGAGACGCCAACTTGAAGGGATTAGCGTGTATGCCCCAAGTTGAGCGCATATTCCATCAGGCGAGGACAGTTTACATTTACATCTACAGCCAAAGATCCTGAGACTTTGGCAACACCTTGCAATCCCATCACACGAAGGAAATTACCATGGTGGAGCTTCGTTATCGCTCCAACACCCATTGTTCTCCCCGGGAAAGGATTAGTCCTCCAGGTACTTTTCCCCCTACAAATAGTCCCAGTTTCTGAGCAGTTCTTTGGATCACTCCCAGTCATCCCAGCAGACCATTTCTCCATCTGTTGAGTGATCCCCTCAGCCCTCTCCGTGCTGAGCTCCACTTCTTTGCTGTTTTTCCCGGACCATGGACTTCAGGAAAAGGTGCAGTATTACCCCAACTACAGCCCTTCAATACCCCCCTGTCCAATTTCCTCTCTTTTGCTTCTTAATAGCTCTTGGGTGAGTGTGTGAGTGATGCTGTGTGAGATTTTCATTCAATAAAATCATTTATTGGACATTTTTGTTTGATTTTTGGCTTGGCCTGACCCCGTAAAAACTGGGTAAAAAGACCCCGCTAAGTTACCCTGCCTCTTGCATTGCTATAGCTTGTGCTCTGGCTAGTTTTCATTCCCCATCACATGGAGCACACTGAGGTGTCCCCCAAGGGACCCCAGAAATCAGGGTAACACAATGCAACAATGATAGTTAAAGTGGTGTCAAACTGTTGTAACCATGTAGCATAGACGCACTCAAAGGCAAGCATCCTTTGACACACTCATGTTACACACGTGGGGAGAATGATTTTGTCACAGCACAGCAGACATATTCTGCTGACAGCGGTGCAAGCAGAGTAGTCCTGGATGGTCCTGGCAGAACTCCCCCCGGTCGAAAATGTTGCTGATAAATGCCAGGTCGGTTAATGGAAAGACAACTGCCATTGAGGACGTGATCCTGGATGAGCATGTAGACCTGGCATGCATTACAGAGACCTGGTTGGATGAGGGGTTAAGCTCTCTCAGCTTTGTCCACCAGGATTCTATGTTCAGCAGCAGGCGAGACCCGGGGGCCAGGGAAGTGGAGTTGCAGTCATCTATGGAAATTCTATCCCCCTGCACAGGTGCCCCATCCCACAGTTCTCTGGGTTTGAGTGCGTTTATCTGAAGCTGGAGGGCTGGGACAAACTAGGGATTATGTTAGTCTACCGCCCACCCCGCTGCACCACAGTCTCCCTTCCTGAGCTAGCAGGTGTGGTTTTGGGGTTGATGTTGGAATCCTTCCAGTTTATAGTACTAGGGGATTTCATCATCCATGCCGAGACCACCCTTTCAAGAGCAGCTCAGGACTTCGTGTCTGCCCTGACAACCATGGGTCTGTCCCAAGTGGCCCTACCTATGCTGCTGGGCACACTCTAGACCTTGTTTCCTGTGGTGGGTGGGGTGAATGTGATCTGGGAGTAGAGGAACTATCCGTAGTTCCTTTGTCATGGACAGATCACTACCTAGTGGGATTTGGACTTACTGGGACTCAGAATCTCCACAGGGGTAGGGGACCCATTAAGATGGTCTGCCCCAGGAGGCTTATGGATCCAGATGGATTCCTGAGGGCTCTTGGGCAATTTCCTGCTGCTTTGACAGTCCTGTCGGTCCTGTTGAAGTCCTGGCTGATTTCTGGAATAGAGAAACGGCCAGAGTGGTGGACACGATGGCCCCCGAGTGTTCCCCCTCTCACGTAGTGGAGTCAAACAACCCCCTTGGTTTTCCAGGGAGCTGGTGGTGATGAAACAGGTGAAAAGGAGACTAGAGCGACGTTGGCAGAAAACTTGGAATGTATCCAGCAGAACACGGGCTGCAGCTTATTTGAAAGCCTATTCTGTGGCAATAGAGACAGCAAAGGCAAAATTCTTTTCTGTGTCTATTGCATCTGCAGAGAGCCAGCCGGCAGAGCTGTTCCGAGTGGTTTAGGGTCTTTTATACTCAGACCCAAGAGAGGAAAATCGAGATCATTCGATGGCCCGCTGTGAACAATTTGCTTAGCACTTTACAGATAAAATCACTCGAATCTGCTCCATCTTGGATGCCATGATTGATACAGATCCTGTGGATGTAACTTTGGCCTCTGCTTGTCCAGTGATAATGGATAATTTTCAATTTGTATGGTCTGAGGATGTGAACAGGATCCTTGGAGATATGAGAGCCACCACATGTGTGCTAGGTCCTTGCCCTTCCTGGCTTATTAAAAAAGCCAGAGAGTGTAAGGCTCCGCTTTGGGGGTCCCTGATATTAGTATGGTTTGGATGGGCACCATACCTAATTGGCATCATCTGTAATTGGCAATACATTTGATTGGCTCTGACATCAAATTCAAGCCTGAGAAGTGATGGAGAGGTCAAACCGAGCGAGGGAAAGAATTTGACTGTAAACATGACATGGAGAGGTGAACTCCAAACTTCCTCCAGGTAAGACTGAGTCATTCGTCAGGCAAATACACACCATTCCTGTGGATAATAGGTTTAAATAGAAACTGGAATTTTCCAGGGAATCCAACTGTGAGGAGCCCACCAGGACACTGATTGACAGATATCCATCCCTTGTACAGCTGGATTCCTTCCTCTTTCCTCACAGTACCCACAATAGACAGCTACTGCAACACCCATCATGTCTTTGTCAATCAAGCACTAAGCCCATCAACAGGTGAAAGCCCCATTATCCACAACAGGTTCCCTTTGTCTTGCATCTGGAACCTTCACAGCCACAAGCCATTTTCAGGGTACAAATACCCCTGATTTCAGGAGGCCCAGTGCAGTCTCTTGAAGGTCTACCCGTTACTCTGTCTGTCTGGCTCCTGAATGAGAACTGTCCTTAGGTCCTACCCAAGCCAAAATACATTTCTGCTCTTCACTTCTCTTCTGGACTGGTAATGATAAATCCCCCAAACCCCTCAGCCTCTCTATAATTTTTCCTCCCTTTTTCTTTCAGTTAGCTCTTGTGTGATTGTGTGTAACTTATGTGCATGCATGAGTGAATTCCCTTCAATAAAACCCATTTTTGTGTGGGTAGATGAGACCTTGCATCACAATACGTACTTTGAAGTTCTTTCTAGGAAGTTCAGTCATACATCTTCATGCAGTGTCTGGTCATGAGGGCAAATTTTTTTAAATAACAGATAAGCTAGAAGAGGCTGCAGCAGTGTGCTTTTGCCTGAGCCTCCTGAGAAGGGCACGACTTCGTGTTACCCTGATTTCTGGGGTCTCTTGGGGGATACCGCAATGTGCTCCAAATAATGAGGAATGGGAATTAGCCAGAGCACAAGCTGTAGCACTACAAGAGGCAGGGCAAGCTAGCGAGATCTTAAACCCAATTTTTACGGGGTCAGGCTGAGTTAAAAACCAAGCAAAATTAGTTTATAATTGTTTTCTTTATTGAAAAGACAGTCACTGCACACTTACGTACTCACTCACATAGACCTAAGAAAATAAAGGGAGGAAATTTGATAGGGGATTTTAAGAAGGATTTTCAGGGGAAATACTCACCTGATCCTGCAGCCTGGGTAGCCAGAAGAAATTCAGTAAGTCTGGAGCGGAGATTTTCAGCGCGTGGAAGCTGAGGGGAAGGCTCGGCAAACGGAGCGGCATCAAGGCGGGATAACAACCGTGAGCGATCCGAAGAAGCGCTCAAAATCAGGGGTTCTTCTAGAAAGAAGTGTGCCTGTAGGGTAGTCCGTTCCCGGGGAGAACAATGGGTTTCAGATCGGAGACAAAGCCTCCGAAAGGTCAGTACTTAAGATGATTGGATTTTGAAGGAATTGTCAATAGCGCAGACAGTATGCAAATAGGGAGTGCTTGACAGTTGGGTAGTCAGAAGCGCTAATCTTGTAAAACTGACGGTTCGGGGCAGGGAATCTTTTGTATGCTTGGTGCATACTTACTTTAGTTTCAAAGTGTACTTGCCTGGAGGTCTCCTGAAGCTGCGTGCCAGAAAATTACTGGCCTGACCTAGGATTTTTCTTGTATTTTTCAGCCATTCGGCCGTGTTCATGTGTGTGCTTATCTGGGGGCCTCCCAAGCATGTGGAGGGAAACAGTTTGAATAGCCGATCTTTTTATATCAAATTATATTTAGTAGATCCCGAATCGGAGTATAGACCAGAGTAACATTTGTCCTCTCCATTCTTCTCCCCTTGCAGCTGCTTAACTGAGTGCAAACTATTTTGGCATTTTGAACACAGTTTGCAGCAACTGAAGTAATCTGAGGATAAAGACGGAAAGTGGGAGGAAGAGAGAGAAGCTGGGGCATTTTAAAAGCAGCTGAAAAAGTGGGATTGTACAGCCCCTCTTTGGGGGTCCCCGATGTCAGTATGGTTTGGAATAGGCACCATATGTAATTGGCATCATATTTAATTGGCAACACACTTTAATTGGTACTGATATCAACATCCAACCTGAAGGTGACTGGGAGATCAAACCAAAAGAGGAAGAAACGTGACTGTAAACATGAAGCCACAGGCAGGTCAGCCTAAAACACCCTCTTGGTATAACCTAGGTCAATTATCAGGTGAATCGTCACTTTTCCAGAGAATAATAGAAGCTGGAATTTCCTGGAGAATGCCATTATGAGAAGCCCACCAGGACACTGATTGACAGATACCCATCCTCTGTACACCTGGACTCTCTTCTTCCTCTTTCCTTGTAGCACCCACAATAGACCGCTATTACAACACCCATCATGTCTTTGTCCATCAAGCACTAAGCCCATCAACAGGCGAAATATCCATTGTCCACAACAGGTTCCCTTTGTCTTGCACCTGGAACCTTCACTGCCACAGGCCATTTTCAGGGTACAAATACCCCTGATTTTAGGCTTGCAACTCACAGTCTCTCGAAGTCTATCCATCACTCTGTCCATCTGGCTCCTGATTGAGAACTGTCCTTAGGTCCTACCTAAGCCAAAACACATTTCTGCTCTTCACTACTCTTCTGGACTGGTAATTATAAATCCCCCCAAACCCCTCAGCCTCTCTATACATAATTTTTCCTCTCTTTATCCTTCAGTTAGCTCCTGTGTGAATGTTTGACTCTGTGTATCTTGTGTGCATGCATGAGTTAATTTTCCCCAATAAAAATACATTTTTTTAGCTTGTTTTTGAATCTGGCTGGTTCTTTTCCTGCTTGAACCTGTAAACATTGGTAGTAAGATCTTGCTAAGTTGCACCCATCTTGTCAGACTCCTGAGTTTGAGCTAATTAATTCCCTACCTTTGCAAGGAGGTATTGGCATCACGGGTTGGCCCTTGTGGCACCTACATTTTGGGGTAACAGGATGACAGAGGATTGATCAGGATTGTTAAAATCAGAGCAGTTGGAGGGTACAAGGGAATGCTTCTCCATCACCAGCTGTTTTTAGCTCAGTTCCAAGCTGATATTTGTTGAATTTGTCAGGACCAGTGAATTAATGGTGCACTATCTGCTTAGGTACAGTGACCAGACTCCCAACTACTTTTCACCCTTTAGACTCAGAGAAACTCTGCTGCATAGAGTTATAGAGCCATAGACTTGTAAGGGGTCCCCAGGCTATTGAGTCCAACTCCCCATTCAATGCAGGAACTTGAGCTAGAACATCCCCAGCAGGTAACTGTCTAGCCTCTTTTTGAGGGCATCCAGACAAGGAGTCCCCATCACTTTTCTAGGCAATTGGTTCCAGTGCCTGCTGGGATCAGACAGCAACCCGAATGCTCCCTCGGCACCCAGCTGGCTGCCTGAGGAAGGATAGCACACATGCCTTCCTTCCGTACTGCAGATGGCCACTTCCTATGCTGCGCTGGTGAAGGAAGAACCTAGATCGCACTTGTCCCCTTTCTGCATGGCCACTGGCGACAGAAGCATTGTGTGATTGGGGAGCATTACCAGATTTTTTTTTCCGGTAATGGAATATCCTATGATCATGACAGGTGGGGACATGTTGCCAGAGGGACCGTGACAACATCATGCAAAAACACATCTGATGGACTGCCAGCAATGCATCCCCATAGCAGAATGACGTCGTCGTGCAGAATTGGCCATACCATTGGGGATAAAAAGTTTTCCTATGCAACATAAGTACATGTCTCTCTAATTATCAGCTTGGCTGAACTGAGGCCATTTCTTTGTGTGCCTTTGTTCAGCTATAAGAACTATGTCGATAACATAAGTACGAACAACTTGAAAATTGATTGTCCTGCCCTGAGAACCTATTTGCATAGGAAAGAGCATGTTGAATTGTTGCTTTGCTGAATTGCAGACAAATGACATCTACAAACATTCCCACCATCTACTATGTGTGTGTATGTATGTGTCTTCAGGTTGCCTGTTGATGTCAGAAATTTCTCCTTGCTGAACCGCAGCCAGCGAGGGAGGAGGGAGGTCAGGAATACTTTCAGAGAGAGTCCGAATATACCCAACACTAGGAAAACACAAGCCGAGCCAGGTCAAGGTCCAGTCCAAAGGTTCAGGGGGCAGAAATCCGTCTGGAGGGTTTCAGGGAGCAGGAGACACAAAGTTATGAGGGCTTGCTAATAATTTGCTGCAAGCAAGGAGCAGCCACTCCGACAGACTTAAATAGCCCCTGTGAGCAGGTGCTGCTTGTTACTGTTTCCTCAGCCTAGTCTATGCAGCTTCCCTCTAAGAGGCCCGTTTCAACCTTCTGCGTGATTGAGGGCTGATGGGTAACTCCTCTGCATCACTCCTGGTTCCCTCTTCATCATGAGCTGGCTGGGGCAACTCTATCTCTGTTTGACCTTCCAGTACGGGGGATGTTTGCAAGTTGACTTGCTCCTCAATCTCAGAGGCGTCATCTATCCACTCACTGACTCGGTCCCAGGCACAATCAGTTGCTCCTCAATCGTAACAGCAGCATCTATCACAGTTGACTTGTGGCAACCCCACAAATTCCATAGGGTTTTCTTGGACAAGCAATAATCATAGATGGTTTTGCCAGTTCCTTATTCTGAAATATAGCCCAGAGTACCTGGTATTCATTGGTCTCCCATCCAAGTACTAACCAGGGCTGACCTTGCTTAGCTTCCAAGATCAGACAGCATCTAATGCTTTTAGGGTATTTAGGCACCCAATCAAAAAAAAGAAAAGAAAAGAAAAAAAGAGATGTGATCAATTTGGCAGGATTTGTTCTTGACAAACCAATGCTGGCTCCTACGAATCATTGCATTGTCATCTAGATACTTGCAAACAGACTCCTGCATATTCTGTTCTAATATTTTTCCTGTTATTGAGGACACGCTGATGGCTCTGAAGTTCTCGGGATCTTCTTTTTTGCCCTTTTTGAAGAGAGGGACAATGTTTGCCCTTCTCCAGTCCTCTGGCACCTCACCTGTTCTCCAAGATTCCTCAAAGATGATGGCAAGTGGTTCAGAGAGTACATTAGCAAGTTCCTTCAATACTCTGGGATGCAGTTGGTCTGGCTCTGAAAATCTGAACTCATTAAGGTTTTAATTAGGTGATTCCTTGGCAATTTTGAACTGTAATTGAGATCTTTTGCCAGGTCCCTGGCCAATTTTCTTCTGAGAGATGGATGCACACAGTTCTCCTTTTGGGAGAAAACTAACACAAGTTCTGCAGGTCTGTGTTTGAAGCTCTGTACAGTCTCTGCTCTCATTTGCATGAAGCCTGATTTCAAGGCTTAAGAATCAACAGACAACTGCTTCAGGCACACTGGTCTAAATCAGACCATTCTCCTCCTGTTCCCTGTGAATTGTCTGACAGCAGGTTGCTCCCATGTTGGTAGGGTGGTGAATCCACACGGGGTTTTAATCTGAACATTGAAGGAAAAATCCAAGATGCTGAACTGTATTCCCAAACAGGTGTTACACATTGAATAACCTCTAGTCACCACTGGCTTACATGGGGAGCCCCCAGCCATCACTGGTTGCACTAGGTAGCAGAAGCTCTTCAGGGTTACAGACAAAGGTCTTCTTACAAAGACTGTCTTCTTCCCCACCACTTCTTTTCTTTTTCAGATCCCATCTCTGTAAGGGTGTTTTCTCAGGGAGAAGAGTTCACTGAGATAACGTGACAGATACTGGCATGTTAGTACCTTCCTGAATGTTGGTTCCTGGTTGAGAAAAGAAGGATCATTGATTCATCCCCGATTGTTGAACACTAGGTTTCCCATTGTGTGATATGTTTGCATGCTGAAGAACACATCTACACTAGGTTGGGTCATGAAATAGTTGGATAATTGCTTAGGTAATGTTTTACTCTGGAAAAATATCCCCTGCATATAGCAAGCTGATATGTCAGAGGAGGGGAAGAAGTCTATGTGAAATTCTTTTTCTTGATCAGCTAGTTTTCCATTTGGAAGGAAGGTCATAGTAGCACTTACAAATACAGAAATCTTACAGCTGGAAGGGACCACAAGGGCCATCTAACCTAACCCCCTACCATGCAGGAATACATAACTACAACACTCCTGAGAGATGTCCATCTGACCTCTGTTTAAAGACTTCCAAGAAAACAGAATCTACTAGCTTTTGAGGCAGTCAATTCCACTGTCAAACAGCTCTTACAGTGAAGAACGTTCTTCCTAAGGTTTAAGTGGAACCCCTTTTCTTGTCATTTGGATCCACTAGTTCTCATTCTAGTCTTTTCAACAGGAGAAAACCAACTCATTCCATCTTCAATGCAGCGTCTCTTCAGAGATTCAGAGGTGGCCATGATGTCACCACTCATTCTTTTGTTTTCCAAGCTAAACATATCCAGTTTCCTAAGTCAGTCCTCTTAGGGATTTTGTATTCTCGTTCTAGTACATCTGTAGTAGTGATAAATAGTAGTCCCTATCATTCTTGAAAACTATCTATTTTTCTGACTATTTCTGCACCCCAAACAGTTTCTATAAAGAGACAACTGATTTGTAGGGGGGAAAATGGTTCATGAGAGTTTGACTTTTCATAATTAGGAAGTCTGGAAGTGGTAGGAACTGGTGTAAAAATACAGCTGTTTATAGATCCAACAGATGTGACAGCTTTTGATGTGACAGTACTTGAATTATGAACTCTTGTGAACTATTTTTTTCCGTTGCTTAATTTAAAAAAAAAAATACCCAAGAAACTAAATCATATTCTCTCTACAACTTGAGGTTTGAGCTAAATCAAACACTCCTGACAGCTTTCTAAAAATGGTAGCTGAAGAGAGGACCTTAGAAGGCAAAGGTTACACTGTGACCCGGCCCGAGAAATATGGCTGCCGGAGATGAAAAACCAAAGCCTCCCTCCCAGCTCTGCAGTTCTATAATTCTGTAGTTTTGAGCCATCCTATGCCGCAGCTGGGTCTGAAAGGAGGCAGAACGGAGAGAGTTGTTGTTGTTGTTGTTGTTGTTATTGTTGTTGTTATTATTATTATTTATTTGTATCCCGCCCCTCCATATGGATCGAGGCGGTGAACAACTTACAAATAGCATGTATTTCAAAACATTTCTATAGATGCCCCCAACAAGCTGGGTACTCATTTTACCGACCTGCGGAAGGATGGAAGGCTGAGTCAACCTTGGAGCCCGGCAGGATCGAACTTACAATCTTGTGGCTTGCAGTACTGGCATTTAACCACTGTGCCACCAGGGCATGAGAGCCTATTAACCAATGGAGTAGTGTAAATATAAGCGAACATAGGTGTGACACAACTGTTGTTGATGTTGCTTGCTGTCACGTCAGCTTGGATTTACAGCAGCCCTATGAATCAGAGATCTTCAAGTCACCCTGTTATCAACAGCCCTGCTTAGGTTTTGCATACTCAGGGTAGCTGTGGCTTCCTTGATTGAGTCAGTCTACCTGTGGTGCAGTCTCCCTCTTTTTCTACTGCTTTCCACTTCTTGCTGTTGTTAACTTCCATCAAGTCAACTTCAGCTTCTGATGACCCTATGAAAGTCATCCTATTATTAACCACCCTGCTCAAGTCTTGAAGATTAAGGAATGTGTCTGGACTGAGTCTATCCATCTGTAATGCAGTCTTCCCCTTTTCCTTCTACCTAACCAAGCATCATTGCCTTTTCTAGTGAGTCCTGTCTTCTCATGATATGGCCAAAGTATGACAGCCTCAGTTTGGTCATCTCAGCTTCTACAGAGAGTTCAGGCTTGGTTTGCTCTAGGATCCATTCGTTTTGTCTTTTTAGCAGTCCAAGGTATCCATAGAACTCTCCTCCAGCACCACATTCCAAATGAGTTGATTTTCTTCCTATCAGCTTTCTTCACTGTCCAGCTGTCACAACCATAAATAGAAACTGGAAATATGATGGCATGGACAATGGTAATTTTAGTATTCAATGATATATCTTTATACTTCAGGATTTTGCCTAGTTCCTTCATAGCTGCCTTCCCAAGTCCTAGTTCCAATTTTTCTATTTTACTAAGCATTATTGTCTTATATAATGACTCATATCATCTCATGATTCATCCAAAGTACAACAGCTCCAGTTTAGTGACTGTCAGGATGCCCTCCTTCAATGCATAACCCGCATGTGATGATGTATACTATGAAACTGCAGTATAGGATCTTGGTCAATGAAAGGCCTATGCTTACCTAGTGAGCTCCCTGGCCATTCAAACCTAGATCCACCCATGATCCACTTTAATCATGGCACCATCTTGTTTTTCTTCATCCAAGACATCTGGGGTGTTGGTAAAGACTGCAGGTACTAAAAAAACCCCACTCCTTGGATTTGAACCCATTGTTGTTAATTGCCATCAGACCAACTTCAACTTACGGTGACCTTATGAATGAAAGATCTCACTCTGTTATCAGTTGCCTTGCTCACATGTTGCAAACTCAGCACTGTGGCTTCCTTGATTGACTCAATCTACCTGTCATTCAGTCTTCTTTTCCTACTGCCTTCTACTTTGCACAGCATTATCATCTTTTCTAACCAGTCATGCTGCCTCATGATATGTCCAAAGTACAACAGCCTCAGTTTGGTCATCTTGGCTTCTAGGGGGAGAGTTTGAGCTTAATTTGCTCAATGGCCCATTTATTTGTCTTTTTAGCAGTTCATGGTATCTGTAGAACTCTCCTCTGGCACCACATTTCAAATGAATTTTCTTTATGTCAGCTTTCTTTACTGTCCAGCTTTCACAGCCATACACAGAAAGAAATATTATGGCTGGGATGATTTTGACTTTGGTATTTAGTGACTTATCTTTATACTTGAGGATCTTATCAAGTTGCTTCTTGGCTGCCTGTTCAAGTCTTAGGCCATTTCTGCACTACAGTGTTAAAGTGCTGCTATTCTACTATCAACCTCCTATGGAATTCTGGGGTTTGTAGTTTAGGGAGGGGCACTTCAAATTCTCAGCCAAAGAGCTCTTTGGTGTCAGTAAACTACCAACCCCAGAATTCCACAGGGCATTGGAAGTGGAATAGCAGCAGTTTAACACTGTAGTGAGGAAATGACCTTAGTCTACTTTCAATTAATGACTGAACAGAGGAAATCTTTAATTATTTCAAAGCCTTTGCTACCCATTTCAAGATGGGTACCCACCATTACAGTCTTGGGAACCATTTTGTGTGTGTGTGTGTATGGTATAATGTGTGGTATGTGTATATGTGCCAGAGCACTAGATTCCAGTGTTGCACAACCAGTCATAGGCCCTTTTCGCAGCGCCAGCGCTTGCGCGACGGAGGAGGGTGGCTCGCGCAACAACCCTCCCCCGAAACGCCGCCACTTCCCCCCGCCTCCTTACCACACGTGGAGTCTTCTTGCGTGTTGGGCACTCTTCAGCCACGCCCCCAGCTTCCGCAGCGCCCCCCGGGAGCTGTAGGCGCTGCGGTGGCCGGAAGCGGGGAGGAAGCGCGACAGGCCCACCTGCGACGTAGCTCCGCACTCCGGTAAGTGTGGGACGCTGCCGGGAGCCTTGCGCGAGCGACGTTTATTTTCGCTTCAAGCCGAAAATAAAAAAATCCACGCTCGCGCCGCTTCAGCCCCGTGAGCGCCACAGAAGTGGGAGTGCGTTGTGGAGAGTGACGCTCCCACTCCTGCGAGGCTTACGGGGCTATTTTGCGAGAGAAAGCCCGTGCGAAAAGGGCATCCCACTCCTACCCATTGCTTAGGACTGCACTAAATCAAATCCCTAAGAAAAGCGTGTAGGCCTGCATGATGGTTTATGTTGGGGTCACAGGGCTTGCACAAACCTGGATACCCTCTGGGACAGAGTTCTGGGGTGTGTGGCTATCCTGAGGGCCAGAGCATCCTAGCAACAGGTAGCCAGGCAACTGGAATAGCTACTCTGGAGTGAAATCGAGCCCATTAGTGTGTGAGAGAGGCTGGAGGCTTGAGAGAAGAATATATAAAAAGGCAAGCACTGAGTGAGAAAGAATTAGAATTAAGTCCCCCAGCCAGACAGAGAGGCTATCTGAGTGGAGAGGGTTTAGTTCTTGGTGAAAGTCTAGAGAGAGGCAGAAGAGTAATGAAACCATTAGAGAATCTGGTCAGAAAGTGTGACCTAGATCTGGGGGTTGAGCCTTTGGTGGAAGTGTAGCCAAAGGGTTGCTTATGATACGCGGGTTTCAAGATATAGGGAAACTGTTTAAAAAGAACTCTGAAGAACTATATTAGCTTTGATCTGCATATCAACTCCAGTACTTTGTTCTGTATGTTATTTTTTTAATAAATATCATAGTTTATTTTTGCAATTTTTGATTCAGCTGGGTGGTATACAATATTGAAAACGAAACAGAAAACACACTACTATAAAAATATAAAGGGACTCTATTGAAATGCCTCACTCTTTACTCAGGAGTGGATTTTAAGAGGGAAGGCTGAGCTGCATGTGAAGTGACAAGAATGCTTTATCAGGCTGGGAAGCCTCCATACCAGTCTGAGGCCATTGCTGCACTGTGCTGTGAAAGTGCTATTATTCCACTTTCAACTTCTTATGGAAACCTGGGCTTTGCAGTTGAGGGAGGGACCTTGCTGGGAGGGGCGTCCAAATAACCAAATAAAAACACAAGATGGGGAAATTAACTCGAGCACTCTCTTAAGCTAACGAGAGGCAGGGTAACTTAGCAGGGATCTTGCAACCCTATGTATACAGCGTCAGGTCAGAAGAGCAGTCAGACAGTTTTAAAATAGTAAAAATGATATCTTTATTAAAGGACAGACAAGAGAAAAGACACCGCAAGCACGCAGTGAACTAAGAAATTAGAAATAAGAGTTTTCGGGGGAAATGGGTGATATGATACCTTATCTCGTAGTCCTGGAGAAAAGCGGAGGAGTGCGGGGAAGGAAGCTCAGTGTGGTTTGCTGAGGGGAGCTCATCAGACCGAATGACAGCAAGGCGGCATGGAAGTCCAGAGCGTTCCGGGCTGTCCGAGGGGTGAGCGTTCCGAGGTGTGCTCAGAATCATGGACTTCTTATAAGGTGGATTGTGCCTACAGGCCATGCCGTGCTCAGTGAGAACAAAGGAAATTTGGAGCGGGACAAAAGCGTTGGAAAAGGTCAGGTTTTACATGATGAGCTTAGCGCTGGATGACAATAGTGTAGCCAGTATGCAAATAGATCAGCATTGAGAGGGTACCGGCTCAGGGCCGTACGTCTTTGTGTAGAGTCGCGCTTAAGCAAGGTGTGTCTGCAAGAAATGGTCCTTGAAGCAATGGAGTGGCATTAATCTGCCTGCCTAAATGGGGATTGGAATGTACAACCATTACCTGCCACGCCTGTTTACGTGCTTGTCCAGTGGCCCTCGCAAACACGTGGAGCAGGGTGGCAGAGAAAGGTCAAGTGAAGGCCAAATAGGTTTGATATCAAGGCAATATCTAGTGCTATCACTGGGCAGGTCAAAACCGTGGTAACATTAGAATTCTCAACCAGAGAGCTCTTTGGCCTCAGGAAACTAGAAATCTCAGAATTCCACAGGAGGTTGAAAGTGGAATAATAGCAATATAACAATATAGTGCAGAAATGGCCAGAGAGAGAGAGAAGGACCCTGTCACATCCTCTTTGCACAACCTTTGAGGAAGTCCAAATGCGTGCATTAACGGCATTTTCACCAGAACTGTGGCCTAACCTTGCTCTCTGTCACTGTAAGTTTCCCCTAGATATAGGATGGGGGAACCGAATACAGAGAACGTGGCACTGGTATTGAAAGCACTGATATTTTGGAATACATGCATTTTGAGCTGTGATAGGTGGAAGAAAGACAACTGGGAGCAGTGAAGAAACACAATTTCATGTGCTGAGATGTCCATTATTTGAAACCAGTGCCTTAATCTTTGGCCCTTTTCGCATTGAGGCTTCTCGTGTGAGTGGGGGAGGGTGGCTCACGTGAGAAGGCTCCTCCGGGATGCTGCTGTTTCCCCGCTCCTTCCTTCTGCAGGCGAAGGAAGTAGGGGGAAGCGGCAGCCTCGCGCGAGCTGCCCTCCCCCTGGGCGAAGCAGGAGGCTGTCGCCCCCGTTCCCCCCGCGCGCGAGAAAGGAGGCTGTTGCGTCCATCCCCCCTGTGCACGAGAAAGGAGGCTGTCGCGTCCGTCCCCCCACGCGCGAGAAAGGAGGCTGTCGCGTCCGTCCCCCCCACGCGCGAGAAAGGAGGCTGTTGCGTCCGTCGTGCTAGCGCCCCTCCCCGCCCCTTCCTTCCACAGGGGCGGAGGGAAGGAAGCGCGACCCAGCCGCCTCCCCGACGCTCCGTACAGGAGGTAAGTGCACGTGGGCGCCGGGAGCATTGCACGAGCGCGGGTGATTTTCGCTTTGAGGCGAAAATCAAAAAACCCGCGATCGCGCTGCTGCAGCCCCGTGAGCGCGGTGGAAGTGGGAGTGCGTCGTGCAGAGCGACGCTCCCACTCCCGCGAGGCTCACGGGGCTGTTGCACGACAGAAAGCCCGTGCGAAAAGGGCCTTTGAGATTTCACCTTACTCATGGAGAAAGCCTTAATTTTGGACAAACCTGCCCTTCCTAATGTTGGGAAACCTTTATTCCTGGATGTATGAGAGGAGAGGCGGTGTGAATGACGGTTTAGGAAGCAGTGCTTTCACATTTAAAGAGTCAGTGCGGTGCAGTTGGCATGCTACAATGGACTTGGGAAGTGGGAATTTTAGGAATCTTATCTCCAACTTATCTTGAATACTCTGAGTGGTTGTATGGTGAAATTCTATTGTTTCTTGGGGAGAGGCTAAAACACAGTGGTAAGCATCGTCATAGGCAGCTATTATGTTGTAAACTAGGCTTAACAAAATTGTAACTATTTACTATCCATATTTACAATTGCACTGCTCTTGTCATTGAGACAATGGACAGTTATGAAGAATGAAAGGGAGCTTTGCTGAAACAGTTAATATTGGAACTGCAAAAGTGGATTCACAGAGGGGATGTGTACAAAGGAAAAGAGCCAACAGCCACCTGGGAAATTTATGAGCTAAGGAGTAGATCATGCCTAGCAACAAAAGTCAAAGCATCCCTACAAGATACCAAATTGACATGGGCTAAGAAAAGAAGCCAAATTGTCAACATGACCTGGGACATGTTACGACTATGAGCTAAAGGAAGGAAGATGAGCCAAAAGGAGAAGGATGCCAAACTGCTGACAGTGGAAAATAACCTATGGGGGAATATAATTACAAATTAACCAATCAGGTTTGGCTTGAGGAACTAATCAAGAGATGGATCGTTAACTAGTAACCAATCGAATAATGCTTCAGGTGTCGGCAAAAGTGCATTTAAAGGACTCTAAATCTAGGAGTCTTCATAGACCACAAGCTTAACATGAGTCAGCAGTGTGATGCGGCAGCCAAGAAAGCCAATGCAATTCTCGGCTGCATCAATAGTAGTATGGTCTCTAGATTGAGGGAGGTACTGGTACCACTCTACTCCGCTTTGGTTAGACCTCATTTTGAATCCTGTGTCCAGTTCTGGGCACCCCAATTCAAGAAGGATATTGACAAGCTGGAGCAAGTCCAGAGGAGGGCGACCAAAATGGTGAGAGGCCTGGAAAGGATAGACTTAGAGAGCTGGGGATGTTTAGTCTACAGAAGAGAAGGTTAAGAGGGGACATGATAGCCATGTTTAAATATTTGAGGGGATGCCATGTAGAGGAAGGAGAGGGCTTGTTTTCTGCTGCTCCAGAGACCAGGACAAGGAGCAATGGATTCAAGCTGCAGGAAAGGAGATTCCCCCTGAACCTCAGGAAGAACTTCCTGACAGTCAGGGCTGTCCGGCAGTGGAATCTGCTGCCTCGGAGTGTAGTGGAGTCTCCTTCCTTGGAGGTTTTTAAGCAGAGGCTGGATGGCCATCTGTCGGGAGTGCTTTGAGGGTGTTCCTGCATGGCAGGGGGTTGGACTGGATGGCCCCTGTGGTCTCTTCCAGCTTTACATTTCTATGATTCTATGATTCTATGTAAACCCTTTTGTCTAGGTTCTGGATTTGCTTAAGGGTCTAGGACCTTTGCTGCTCAGAAAATCAATAACAAGCTTCTGTTGGAAGATACTCAACTGGTGGTCAGTCTTTTGGAGTGCCAGGCACAAACCCAGGAGGGTCTTTGCCTGTTTGGTGTGACACCACAATCAGAAATGCTTCTCAAACTCACCTTAAAATCCAGGCAAGATGGAGTTCTGCAGCAATTATTGGCTGCAACGATGTATCTGGTTGAAGCATTTTTGGATACAGTTGGCCCTCCACGTTAGGGTTAGGGGTAGAGAACCCTTGCAAAAGTGAAAAAAAATCACAAATATCAAAATGTGTATGTGTCTGTGGAAAGTGGGCCAAGGCATGTGGGGAGAATGGGCACCCAAGGTCCAAACCAGGTCAGCAAAAGGAGAGGGAAGGGTGAGTGGGTTGGCGTGGTGGCTCTATATTTCCCCTTTCTTGTCTATCTCCTTCCTTGGGTCTGTGGGAGCATTTGGTGAGGGTTTGTGGTGCTGAGAAATTTGGCTGTAATCTATCCTCAGCTGGCCAGGTGGTGGCTGGTGGAGGAGGAAGAGGAGAAGGAAGACCAGAAGCAGGTTTTTAAAGGGTTGCACAGCCCTGATCGGGGTTGCCAAGAGGGAAAGTTCTCCCCGAAGAGAGCCACCTGGAGTCAGGGGGCCAGGGGTTAGAGAAGCTTTCAAATAATCAAATCCGAGAAAGTCAAACCTACAAAAGTGGAGGGATGACTGTATCCTAGTGCATCAACTGGTTTGTTACTATACCCTACACCCCCATTATGTGGGATGTGCTATTTTCATAGTTGAACATATTGAACATATTTATGGCTGGAAAACATGATAGAAGGCATGCTGGCTGGAAGAGTGCCAGGTTAGGCTAATCTTAGACATGATCAGGTCATAAGTTGAGAGAGGACTAGGTGGGAAAACCCAGCACTAAATGGTTTGTGATAATCCTTTCAACACCCCCGGCTCCGTGCACACCTGAATACTATGGAAGGTGAAACTGTCCAGGTGAAGCAATCGGGGACTGTTCATGATCTTGTCCTATGGAAATCTTCCCTATACCCTCTGCCTGACCAAGATATTAAGAGACTGTCATGACTCCCATCAATATTTTGTCACCTAGAGTTAAGGCAATCAATCCATTCTGGACTCCTTTGTCAATCTGGTAAGAAAGTCATTACGAGTTTGTTTACCACTCACTTCAGGATAGGAAGTAGGGTATATAAATCCCAGCTTTGACCCCAGGCAATTGTAGTATGTTGCACATGGTGCCTCAGACTGCTATTCCTCTGTGCTACCCCCAGATACTGTCTGAGTCCCTTCTCGGTGACCTCTTCTTCAGGACTGGTAACTATCACCCTTTCCACCAATCTCTTTCTATCCAGCATTTCTTGCCTTACTTTTTGATAGCTTTGTACAGTTCTTAAGAGTGTCTGATTTCTTGTGTATTTGTTAATTCCAAATAAAATACTTTAACTTATGGCCAGAGTCTTGTCTCTACAGTTAGAACCAGTATACGTAGGTGAAAAGATTCTGCCATTACCTTCCTCTCACAGTCCTCCTTTGAGCTATAATTCCCTAAAATTCTAAGGAGACACTAGTGTTATGGGTGGACCTCAAAGTTCTCCACCTCTTAGGGTAACAGGTTAATTGCTTTATTGGTCAATGCTACACTCTATCTGCGCAAGGAGGAGAAGATTTCCATAACAAATTATGGAAAGGTGTTATGAGAATTGGAAATGTTCAAAGATAAGGAGACAAGAACACACTCCAGTCTCAAGGTTGAAAGGTGCATAAGCAACTGAGAGTCTGGGAAAATGTCTAGGATGGTGGGACTATGTAGATTTATGACCCTCACCTGATCACTGCTTTGTGCGCCAAAATTTATATGGGAGGGTATAAGATCGATAATCATGTATGTCTTTGGTCTCAGCAACTTCTAAGAAAGTGTGCTGCATTGCTTGCTTGCTACAAATAAACACTGCTGTTTAACTTTGAGTAGAGTTTATGGAGTGTAAATTATCTAGGGCATGACAGGTGAGTTTGGGAGTTGGATTGGGAGACAGAGTGTAGCTGCAACATAGTCTGATGCAAGATCTTTGCCAATATTTGGGGAAACAGGAACTTGTTAGAATGCTAGTGCTGTGAACCTTCATCTTATGCTCAGTCTTCATGTATACTGCATACGTAAACCTACCGCAGAAATGTTAGAAAAAAGTCAGCGACCTTCTCTAAAGAAATCCTAGGTAAGCACAGGAACTCCTGAAACTTTTCACTGCTTGGAAGTGGGCTAAGTATACAGAACTGATGACACAAGGCATATCTTTTCTTTTAATGCCTCATTCAGTGAATAAGCGCCTACTGAGGCAATTTCAGATTTCCTGTCATCCATCGGCTCCACATCCTGTCCTTTCCCCAGCAGGTGTCCAAAACCTGCTCACATTCCTATAAACTCTTGATAACCATTCCTCCTTTCTTTCTCCCAGCATGTGTTTTTCCATTTTCTGAGATAAGCCATATGACTCACAGAAGTCCTCTTCAGAGTACCAGCAATCAAAACCGCCTTGACCCTGGCTTGTTCCTCTTCTGACTTTTGCATGAAGAGGAATTCAGATCCAGTGACTGTGATCCATTTGTTTTGTTTGAGTACAAAGCTGAGTTGAGTCAAAGGCGAACCTTAGGTCAAGCTTGACAGCAAGCAAAGTTTTCTTCATGTCTTAGTGTCTTTTTGGTGGACAGTCCTCCTCTCGTTTGCCAGGACAAGATATATATCATGACTGTTTTAATTTGGAGAAGTCCCTGCAACATCACAGATAATAGATTCTAAAGAAAAAAAAATCAGGGCAGTTGTTGGATTGGGGCTAGGGTAGCCAAGACCCTTTTGAGACACATGGTCTCTGTTTAATCATCTTGACTTCTAGGGAATGCTCAGGCTTGATTTAATCTAATTCCCCTTCATTCGTCTCTTTGGCAGTCCATGGCATCTGTAGAACTCTTCTCTAGTTCTACATTTCAAATGAGTTGATTCTCTTTCTGTCAGCTTTCTTCACTGTTCAGCTTTCACAGCCATACATAGAAATCAGAAACAGGATGGCAGGGGCAATCCTGACTTTGCTGTTTAATGATATCTCTTTATACCTGAAGATCTTTTCTAGTTTCTCCAGAGCTGCCCTTCCAAAGCCTGGTCTTCTTCTCATTTTTTGATTCTACACTCTGATTTATGCAAAAGCCAAGGTATGAAAAATCTTTACTTCATTCTCTACATTAAAGTTATGCAAACAATCTGTAGTCAATATTTTTGTTTTCTCAGTGTTCCACTGTAACCCTGTCTTTGTGCTTTTTCTTCCTTGACTTTCTTCAAAGGACATTCCAAGTATTTGCTGTTTTCTGTTAGTAGTAGGCTGACATGTTTTCAGAATCCACCTTCCTCTTCTGCGGACTGACTAACTTCCCTCTCACTCAGTGCTCCACTCTCTGCTTTATGACCGTTCTGGACGTGTCTTTCAAGGACTGAAACGCTATTACAAACGTAGGATTTCAGGGGAGGGAGCAGTTAACACCCATCTTGTTGACTAATTCTTCACACCACAATCGTTGTGACACTCTCCCTTGTGGGGGCTTCTTTGAAGAAGTTCAAAAAGTTCAAAAGTTCCTGAAACCAGTTCATACCCTGGAGCTAGGATGGACAATATGACCCATGACATTACCATCAGCTTTCAGTGATGACTTGATGCACTTTTTGTTACTCAAGTTAATTTCTCTATTATCTCTCCTGCCTGATGAGAATAATTTAATCTGGAGGCTGGGATTATTGATGATTCTTTGTAAGGCTGGAACCAACCAACCCACACTCTAAGAATACCCACTGTTTCCAGCTAGCAAAGTTTGGGTGCTCCCTGGTGCCAAAATTCCTGGATGCTTCCAACTCCAATCCTCACAGTTCAAAAGATGTGATACAGCTCTTCTATCTTTCCCTCTTTAATAAACTCCATGTGTGTGTGGAGAGAAATAAAACAGAACAGACTGTGGAAATCCTT
The DNA here is from genome assembly GCA_948474755.1 of Ctenosaura bakeri. Taxonomy (NCBI): domain Eukaryota; kingdom Metazoa; phylum Chordata; class Lepidosauria; order Squamata; family Iguanidae; genus Ctenosaura; species Ctenosaura bakeri. Next base: position 56,231 of record CAOLHI010005372.1, read on the forward strand.
ACCGCCATATTTATAATGGCTGCCAACCTGGGTGGCTTAAAAAGGCTGCCAACATGGGTGGCTTAACAAGTAAATTCATGGAAGGTGGGACCTCTGATGGATTTGCTTGCCAGGCTGGCCCTGCAGTGCCAGCCTTGGCTTCCTATCACTCAACTTGTCCCTTTTCCCTCTTAATCCTGGACTGGGTATTTGGGCTTCAATGTTATTTCCTTTATTGCTGACCTGTGATGTTTTGAGAGACTCAATGTAGTAAGTATGACCAGGCCCTAGTTGTTTCAGCACTGCGCACTCTCCACTATTGGCATGGTTTAATTGGCAAATATTAATTGACACTATTAATTGGCATTGATATAAATGATGTCTGAGGTGACTGGGAGGTCACATTGGGCGATGCATATTACTGGCTATGAGTGTGAGATAGCAAGGCAGGACAGCCTTACTCACCTCTTAGGCAGAAACCAAGTCATTTTCAGGCTAATAGCACGGACCTTCTTGAAACAATAGGCTTAATGATAATGAGCTGGACATCTCAGAGCTGAAAGAGGAAATTCTGACCCCGAACACATGGATGTTTCCCTATTGTTTCCCTGCCACTTCACAATACTTGGCTATTATGACAGCCATTACCCTTTTGTCACCTAAGCACTAAGACCATTAACTCTGTCCAGACTCCACTGTTTGTGTTGCAACTCCCTCTGTCTGCCTGGCTGGGAGAGCAATTCACACCCATACCCACAGGCTATTTTTCAGGTATAAGAACCCCTGATTTCAGGCTGTCCAGTGCAGACTCTCACTTTTCTGAATGCCACACTGTCCATTTGATTCCTGAATGAGAACTGTCCTTAGGTGTCTACCTAAGCCACATCGCTGCTTTCTTCACTGCTCTCCGGACATAGCTTCATCCCTGAAAATCCTTTATCCTTCTTTTGTCCCTTTTCCTTTGGCTAGTCCTTGTATACTTATGTGAGCGCTTGGATTTGTGTATGCTTGTGTAAATTTCTTCCAATAAAACATATTTTTTTAATTTACAATTGCAATACTCTCTAGCTAGTTCTTTCCTGCAAAGACCTTGTAAACATAGGTGGAAAGATCTTGTTAAGTTATCCCCACTCACAGATCTCCTGACTTTAAGCCAATTATTTCCCATTTTTGAATGGAGGTACTGGTATTGCTGGTGGGCCCTCATGGCACCCACATTTTGGAATAACAAGGTTAAAAGTTCCCACCATCTCAGAACTCAGGGAGATTCTTTGGTCTGGAAGGATTCTGGGAGCTGAGCTCCAAAAAATATAGAATGACATTGTAGGCTGTGACTGTGCTAGCTAGGGTGTTTTGGATGCTGCAGTCTGAAGAGCATATGTTCCAAACCTGGTTGTTTCATTAAAATACATTGCAAGGATAAGATGTAGGGAAGTTACTATGAGTCGGTATCTTCATGTTAGAGTGGCAATGGAAATCATACTTCCCTCTATTTGTTGTTATATTAGAGCTCAGCAATCCACTCCATTACTTATGCTGGCTGGGAATCAGTCCAGGAACATGTGTGTGGCAGGGAGAGGGTCACAGGTCAACTGCTTCAAGCCATTTTAGCCTATGCCTTTTTTCATTCAGTAAAAATAGATTCTGACTGAGGCTAGAGCTTGGAAAAGTTACTTTTTGGGGAATACATCTCCCAGAATCTACAAATTGCTGCGGGATTCTGGGAGAAGTATTCCAAAAAGTAAAAGTAAAGCGTGGTGAACAGATATCATAATGCCCTAGGATGATCTAGTGGCTGATTGAACTCAATGGCACTTGGAGCTCCTTCCAATGCTATGATTCTGTGGTCTCCTCTGAAGGGAGCTAACTTTGGCTAGCATTCTGTTAGCAACTTATTCTTAGAATCATAGAATAGACACATATAATCATACAGCTGGCCCACGAGGGCCCTCCAGTTCAACCCAATTCTGCCATGCAGGACTACCCAATCAAAACATTCCCAACCAGCCTCTGTTTAAAAACCTCCAGCGAAGGAGACTTCACTACATTCCCAGGCAGCCTCAAACTGCTCTTACTGTAAGGAATTTCTTTTTCATGTTTAGGTGGAATCTCTTTCCCGTAGTTTGAAGTCATTGCTTCATGTCCTAGTCTCTAGAGAGCAGAAAACTAGCTTCCCCATCTTCTGTAAGACAGCCTTTCAAATATTTCAACATGGCTTTCATGTCACCTCTTAACCTTTTCTTCTCCAGGCTAAACATCCCCAGCTTCCTAATGGCTCCTCATAGGGCATGGTTTCCTTTTCAGTACGGGATACAGAGGGCAATTCTTTTGGCCCTGTGCTTTGTCCAAAACCCCCCATCACCTGGCAGATACCAAGACCTGGAGGGTGTTTCTCTCACTTCACTGGCTACCAGTTCAGGCCAGGGCCTGTTTCAAACTTTTGGTCCTGGTATTTAAAGCTTAGCATTCTAACCTCCCTCAGTATCTTGCAGCTCAGCTTGTGTGGTATGTTCTATCCAGGAATTTGAGACCTACAGGCAAAGGATTATTTTGTTCTACCAAATCCATCAGAGGTCCCACCTTCCATGATTATCTGTTCTACCAACGTGTACAGCTTTGTCAAGGCTACGAGCCTTTCAGCATCTGGCTCCGCATTTGTGGAACAGTCTTCCTTTGGAGCTCCAGCTGGAGGAAGATCTCACCTGTCTTTGTAAGCGGTTAAAGACCTTCCTCTTCGACTCACCATCTTAAGCCACTGAGTTGTGTTTAAGGTGCTGAGATGGGTAGTGACTGGTGGGCTGTTGGAGATTTCATGCCATGCATTGTTGTGGTGGTGTCTTGTTTTATTGTCTTTGTCCCTGATTGTATATGTTGATGTTCCACCATTTGGTGTAAAGGGTATTATAAATAAACATTATTATTATTATTATTATTATTATTATTATTATTATTATTAATATTAATATTAGTGCTACTACTATTATTTTACAGTGGTGATGAGAGGAAATGGGGAGGTGAATCAGATCATGAAGATCTGGCTACTCTAGGCTCTTGGGGAGAGGAAAATACAGGGTCACCCTGTTTGAGGGTGCACTCTCATTTCTCAGCCCCAACTATGCTGAGACCAACTGCTTCTCTGTGGTCTGATATGCCTCCTGCCTCTGGCTCCTCCCCATCAGTAGGTAACAGCAGCTGGAGGCCATCTCAGGGTTTGCCACCTGCTGGGTGGAGGGACGATGGAGAACTGCCTGTGCGGAGCTACGTGCACATGTAGGCCCTCCGCCTGGGTGTCTTTGCACCTTCTTGCAACTCACTAGAACAATGTGATGAATAACACAGTCCCTGCCCAACAACAAATGTGTCTGCATTTGCCAACTTTCAGGTCTGGATTTGATGCATCACCCCGGAGGCTACTCCTGATTTTTTTCCTATTCAGGTCTGTCCAGAGACAATTGTTTCATTACACTCGGCTTCTAATGCACACTGACAAGCTGGGCTGCTGAAAGGATGCATAGCTGGGGGGAAAAAGACGTATCATCATTTCCACTGGAGTGTGTTTCAATATATCTCCATAGCAGGCTGAAGCAACAATTCCCTCTAGGCAGGAAGTACGATTTCCAGATAGAAGGAGGATCAAAACTGCCTCCAAGCCCTTGAATGGAAAAGAATGAGTCTGACAGACAGAAGCAAGAGAAGGGAAGTGAAAGGAGAAAGTGAGATTGGGCCGGTTTCATCCAGTTACACATATGAAGAAACTCATAAATAACTCGCTGAGGCATGACTCATCCTGACTCCGTTCTCCAGAAGCCCTGGGCGAGTTGGATCCTGTACAGAAGCTGAGGCAAAACATGTCCAGTTTGGGGAAGTGGAGAGAAAGTGGAAACCCTCCAAGTTTTCACAGAGGAAAATTGGGACATGTGTGGCCACGCAACATCAGAGTGTGGGCAAGATGGCAAAAGTTATCAATGAAGAGGAACGCAGAAACTAGGAGAGGCTGCAGCCAGTTGCTTTGGCCTGAGGTCACAACAAAGGGCAAGGTTCTGTTCCTTCTCTCTGCTCTTCTGAGTTAATTGAGCACTAATGCTTCTGCAGTTTGAACTCAGGCCATTTCTGTACTACACTGTTATACTGTTATTAGTCCACTTTTAACCGCCTATGGAATCCTGGGTGTTACCCTGTATGTTGGGGGTCCTGAGAGGGGCGCCCAAATAACCAAATAAAAACACAATACCGGGGAAATTAAGCTTGAGCACTCTCTTAAGCTAACGAGAGGCAGGGTAACTTTAGCTAGGCTCTTGCACCCTATGTCTACGGCTTCAGGTCAGAGAGCGTATCCAGACAAGGTTTCAAAGTAAGAAAAATAACATTTATTGAGCACAAATAACATAAAAGACACCACATGCACACAGCTAACTAGAAATAGAAATGGAGAGCTTTGGGGAATGGTTGATACGACACCTGGTCTCGTAGTCCTGGAGAGAAAAGGAGGTTGCCGGGGAAGAAAGCTCAGCTCGGTTTGCTGAGGGGACAACTTCACTGGATGGAGTGGCAGCAAGGTTGGATGCAAGTCCAGGGTGATCCAAAGTGTTCCGAGGAAGTCCCGAAAATGGGGACTTTTTATAGGGTCCTACAGGCTATTTACCTACAGGCTATGCCATGCTCAGTGAGAACAAAGGAAATTTGGAGCTGGACAAAGGAGTTGGAAAAGGTCAGGTTTTGCATGATGAGCTTAGCGCTGGATGACAATAGTATGGCCAGTATGCTGATGGCCCAACATAAAGGAATGGCTCAGCTCTTGGCCGTGCGTCTTTGTAAAGATTTGCGCTGAGCAAGGCCGGTTTGCAAGAGGGTTTTTCCCTGAAGCATCGGAAAGGCTTAAGTTGCCTGCCTGAATGAGGTTTGGAATGTACAACCATTAACAGCCACGCCCAATACGTGGTTGTCCGGAGGACCTCTGCAAACACGTGGAGTAGGGTGGCATAGAAAGGTCAAGTAAAGGCCAAATTATTTGATATCAAAAGGATATCTAGTGCTCTCACCAGACATATCATAACCGTGATAACATGGGGTTTGCAGTTTGCGGGGGGGGGAGCATTTAGAATTCTCAGCCAGAGATCTCATTGGCTTCAGGAATCCACCTACCCCAGAATTCCACAGGATGTTGAAAATGGAACAATTGCAGTATAACAGTGTAAGGCAGAAAGGCCCTGTACTTCCATCACCCACGTAAGGGACCTCCTTCTCTTCATGCAGCTGATGCCCACTAAAATAGGTTTGGGGGGTGAAGTTACAATCATGGCAATAGTGTCAATAATCATAACTACCATATGGACGGCTGTCCCTCCGCATTCGCTAGGGCTAGGGGCACAGCCCCCCATGAAAGCGGAAAAACCCTGAATAAATCTAGGCTCTCCCAAACACACCAAAAGTATGATCACCCCATTCAACCCACTGTGGAGTCCTTTGAGCCGTCAGGGTCCCTTCACAGGGCAGAAGTGGGGGGCTGGTGAGGCTTCCTGTCACCTCCGCTGCTCCTCCACACCATTTTTAATAGGGACTTACTAGCCTCATTTGCAGTTTCTCAGTCTCACGAGGCTTGCAGTCCCTATTAAAAATGGCATGGGGATTTTTTTTCATATGTAGTGGACATGTAAGATAGCAGAAAAGTTTTGGAAGGGGGTACATGATGAAATTCAAAGAATTTGTAAGTTGAACTTTGAAATGAAACCGGAGCTTTATCTGTTAAATATGCTAGGGCAACAAAGGGAAATAAGAAATCACCAGAAGATATTATTATATTTAACAACTGCGGCAAGGTTAACATATGCGCAACACTGGAAAGAAAAGAAATATATTGACATAGAAGAGTAGAAGTTAAAAGTTCTGGATATGGTAGAGATGGAAAAATTAGCATTTTCTTTGAAGAATAAATCTATCCAGAACTTTGAGAAAGAATGGAAAGGAGTGTTGGACTGGGTAAGGATATAAATGTATAAGAAATCAAAGAAGAAATAATGTATTCACTCTTTTCTCTGTAAGAATGGAAGTTATGTTTGTATGTAATGGAAACAAGCAATTTCAGCTGGAAGATTTAAGCCTGGAAGTGTGTGTGGGGATTATTTTTGAGATTAAACTTTAATAAAAAATTGTTAAAAAAATGGCATGGGGAGGCAGCAGAGGGGACAGCAAAGAATCTGTGAATAATCAAATCTGCAAAAGTGAAACCTGCAAATGTGGAGGGCTGACTGTACTTGTGTATAAACTGATGTCATGTATAAGTTGAAGGTAGGTTTTAGGGCAAAAATTAGGGACTTTGATATGACCCATGGATGAGTTGAGGGTCATTCTGCAGAGAAAGGAAAGCAGCTGCATTCCTTTCGGGGGCCTAACCACCCCGGCTGCTGCCATTTTCCTCCCCAGACATTCAGAAAGGATGGTTATGGTTTTGATAAAAGTTAAGCTACAGTATTAATTGTTATTAAAAAAAAGAGAGAGAGAGAACCATCCCTTTTTCTGAATAGTGTGGTGACAGGTGAGAGCTTAGTCCAGTGGTTCTCAACCTGTGGGTTGGGACCCCTTTGGGGGTTGAACAACTCTTTCACAGGGGTCGCCTAAGACCATCAGAAAATATGTATTTCCGATGGTCTTAGGCTCCACTCCCTCCTTGGTGGTGGTGCGCAAGTGCGAGGCACGCACTCGCGTCCTCCTGCCCCCTGTTCAGAAGGGACTGAAATCGCTCCCCTTCTCCACTAGTGGGACAACCTCCTGTCTGATGGGCCAGCTTGGGGGGGGGGCGGTGGCAGCCCAGGAGGCAGGCCCCCTCCTCGCCAAGGAGGAGGGCGCTGTGGAAGGGCCAGGGGGCTGCAAGGCGGCACTTTTCCGGGGGAGCGAGCTGCGCCTGGCGCAAAAGACAAAAGCGCTGGGATTCCTCCCCCCCCGGCCAGGGTCGACACTCTGGAAACTTTTCCCACACTGCCCCTCAGTGGAAATGAGAGCGAAGCAGAAGAAGAGCCCAGAGGAGTTCTTGGAGTTTTTTCCTGGGGGAGATGCGTGGCTCCTCTTTCCCTCCCTGCCCGCCACCCCCATTCCTGGCCGGCGAGGCGGCCTTTGCCAGGGGGAGAGGCATTGTAAATAATAAATAAATAATTTTATGGTTGGGGGTCACCACAACATGAGGAACTGTATTAAAGGGTCACGGCATTAGGAAGGCTGAGAACCACTGGCTTAGTCCATCCTGGGAGAAGCTAAAAGAAGAACTAATGCCCTCTGTTTTCTTGGTGGTCCTTTGAGGGGAAGCACCAAAGAGCCACTGCTATTGTCATTTTCAACAAGGTCAGATGCGGCACTATAAGTAAAGAGAGTAGAGGGAATCAATGCTTCTTTTAGGTTCTCTTGGGACAGATTAAGCTCTTGCCTTTCGCCACTCTACTCAGAGAAGGCGATGGTTCCTTTCTTGACAGAGGCAGATCAAGGGTGGGACAACTGGGGCGTATGTCCTAGACACCAATGTCAGGGGGGTGCAAAAAAGAGTAGTGCCCTCGCCTGCCCTCCTGCCACTGCTGGTCGCCCTACCCGCCTCTGTCTGTCGCTTGCCCCACCCACCACTACTCACCCCTCCCTGTCCACTTCCACTGCTTGCCCTGTCCACTTCCGCCTGCCACTCACCCCACCCCTATTGCTTACTCTGCCCCCTTGCCCTGGGTGCTGTTAAGCCTTGGTACACCACTGTCTCTTGATAAGAGTTAAGATACAGTATTTACACTGGACAAGTTAACCCAAGTTTTTGGGTTGATTTTTTGACCAAAATTTCTTATTTATTATATACAGTAAGTAGCAATCATGAATATGGAAGGGTTACCTAGATTTATTCATTTGTAACTGTTTCATATTCACAAGTGGTACTTCTCCTGTGCCTGTCTATGGCTTTGGGGGAACGATTCACAGTTGATCCAACTTTTCCTCTTGGCTAATTTTAACTTACTTTCTCAGACTCCCATGAACGAAGCTGCTTCCTGAAGAAAGCTTCTCCATACAATATAGTTTGGAGATGCCGGGTAGATCCACAGGCAGACAGTGAATCTCGATTCTTCATTGGGGAAGTATCAGGGATTTGTCAGGTCATTCTGGCCAGGGATCAGACTGGATGGCTTGTGGAGTGCCACTTAAGGCTATAGGTTGCCCAAGCCTGTGCTGTTAGAGTAGCTTTGGAAGGCACTTTAGGAGCTACGTGATTCACTTTAACAGGTACCTAGACGGAACCTAGTGAGTTGTTTGGGAGGATCAGAGCAGTGGCAGATGGAGACTTCTGTGTGAGTGGTTTGAAGAGTTCAAGCCAGGCAGCAGGAACTTGGGTTATCAGTCAAACTGGGTTATCACCTTCTTGCTTCACATTCCCAGAAGCTTCTCTCTCTGGTGACTCACCCTATTCCTGGAGGAGTTAGTGGTGATGAGCCATTTCTTTTGGGCAATGGTTTCTCCAGCTCTGGGCTTGCACAATGCTCTTTTCCTGATTGAAGGGAATGAAGAGTTCTCTAGTAGATTCTGAGAGATTGATCTATGCCTTTTCACCCTAGCTAAGAGTAAATAGATACGAACATTTTTTGACTGTATATCATGTGCCACTCAGAGACCTCTGCTCAGTGATGACTGGTAGTTTCTTCTTTTGAAGATAGCATTGATTATGTGGAACCTCCTTGGACATTTTATCAATTACATGTAAATTACTTTTGGTGACAGCACTGAGATCACTGTGACATCTTTTGAAAATTGTCATAATCAGTCCTTCTAATAAGCATTTAGCAGGAGGAGTTCATTGAAATGAGAAGGAATGACTGATTAGCAGTCTGGAGGCTGTCTTTCTTTTTCACAAGCAAGCAAGCAAGCAAGCAAGGAAGGGTTCAAATGTGGATGCAAGAAAAAAATGGTTCCCAAACATCATGGCACTTCCTGGCTAACCAGCTTGGGGTGTCTATGATCACTCCACCAAGAATCAGAGGCCAAAAGTCTACATCGCTTCAGCATAGTGTAAATATCTGTTGGTTAATTACACCCGATGAAGTGATGGGGTTGACAGATGACTTGAAGGCACGTACATACAGTTATGCAAAAGGATCTTGTAGCATCTTTGAGACTGAGAGAAATAAGTTGGTAGCAACCATCATTAAAAATGAACTTGTCACCTCATCACCATACCTACAAGTTTTGCATTTCTACTGCTATTCACACATGCAGCCTGCTCATAAAGGTCTGTGGGTAGACACTTCACTCCTTGCATCTGACGAAACAGGCTTAAGTCTACAAAAGCTTATGCTACCAGCTTTGTTACTATGGTTCAGGCCTACCTGGTGATAGCACTAGATATCTCTTTTGATATCAAATCATTTGACTTTTCTCTGCCATCCCGCTCCATGTATTTGTGAGGCTCCGGACAAGCACGTACGCGGCCGGTAAGTGTTGGGCATTCCATTCCCCACCTAGGCAGGCAGATTAACACCACTCCGTTGCTTCAGAGACCTCTCATGCAGACACCCATTGCTTACGCGCAACTCTATACAAAGACGCCCGGCCTCGCGCCGATAGTCTGACAATGCCAAGCCATTTGCATACTGGCTATACTATTGTTAAACCTGCGCTAAGCCCATCATGTTAAACTTGACCTTTCCCAACGCTTTGTCCCACTCCAAACTTGCATTGTTCTCACTGAGTATGGCATGGCCTGTAGGCACAATTCACCCTATAAAAACTCCCTGATTCCGAGACTACCTCGGATTGCTCGCTTGTCCCATCCAGACCACTCGCCCTGTTCGGATTGCTCTGGACTTCCATCGCGCCTTGCTGTCGCTTTGTCTGACGAGCTCCCCTCAGTGAACTGCACTGAGCTTTCTTCCCCATTATCTTCAACTTCTCCAGGACTACGAGAAAAGGTGTCGTATCACCCATTTCCCCCGAAAACTCATATTTCTAATTCCTAGTTAGCTGTGTGGCTGTGGTGTCTTTTCTGTTGTTTGTCCTTTAATAAAGATATCATTTTTACTATTTTAAAACCTGTCTGACTGCACTTCTGACCTGACCCCGTAGACATTGGGTGGCAAGATCCCTGCTAAGTTACCCTGCCTCTCGCTAGCTTAAGAGAGTGCTCCGAGTTAATTTCCCCGTCTTGTGTTTATATTTGGACCAGGACCCCCAGAGAACAGGGTAACAGCTTCTTTCTCCTAGTTAGTTTCAAAGGTGCAGCAAGATCCCTTTGCATACTGACCCAGACTAACAGGGCTATGCCTTTGAGCTCTACACACAGTTATATTATGCAATCTCTATATTACGCAACATGTGTGGGCCAATGGTCAATGCAGATGGTTCTTTGCTATCCTCAACACAAAAAGACAATGCACAGCACCAGTGTGCATTCATCTCTGACTCAGTGTTTTTTAATGTGCTACTGCAAGTGCAGTGGTCTCCTGTGCACAACACCACTCACACTGTTGTCAGCTAGGTATTACTGTTGCACAACCCCCCAACCACTCCATGTGTGCAGAGCAACTTATACCTGTGTATGTCACAAACAGGATGCCAGCTCACAGGAGACTTCTGGCTGCATCTTGCACTGTTGTCACTGAGTGTGTTGTCCTTGACCTAACTGAAACTCATTAGCAGATGTGAAATCTCCCAGAATTGTGGGACTCAGAGAATACCCTCCCTTCAGGATCTTAAGACTCAGAAAGATGCACACAAGGAGAGACAGTCTTACAATCAGTATGTAGCTCCAAATGTGGACATTTGCACTATGCAACCCAGATGTAGGACCTTGTCATGTACTGGATAGCTTTGAGTTCAGAGAAGAAGCTTAGAGGGTTTAAAAACTTCATATGGAACACTGAAGAAAACTTTAGCACACCTTGGCAATTGCCAGACTAAAGAACTACTGGGTTTGCAGTACCATATAAGTTGTAAGATTTCAAATTAGCGGACACTAGAATTCTATCTGACAGCTAATTAAAACAATTCTTTTCCCAGGCTCTCATTCAACCTGTCAACTGCATGACCTTGCAGTTGCATCTGTTCATTCTTATCAAAGATCATCACAATAACATTTCCTTGTTTCCCACAGTCTTTGATCATTTCCACTCTACACTGCTATAGTGCTGTTATTCCACTTTTAACCTCATCTGGAATCCTGGGGTTTGGAGTTTAGGGAGGGGTGTTACCCTGATTTCTGGGGGTCCTGTGAGGGACACCTAAGTGCGCTCCAAATATTACAAAGTTGGGAATTAGCAAAGAGCAGAAGCTAGCACTACGAGAGGTAGGGCAACGGAGCGAGATCTTTCACCCAGTGTCTACGGGGTCAGGCCGAGTCAAGGAGCAAACAGAAGTGAATAATAATTGTTTTTATTGATACACAGTCAAACAGTTGTATGCAACACACTCACGTAGAGATCTATAGAAATAAAGGGAGGAGGTGGATAGAGGGATTTTAAGAGGAGGTTTTGTATGGGAAATACTACACCTGTCCTGAAGCCTGGGTAGTCTGAAGAAGAAGTTTGTGGAAGTGGAGTTTCTCAGCACGAGGAGCTGAGGGGAAGGCTTGCTGAACAGAGTGACAGCAAGGCGGGATGGAAGCCAGGAGCGATCCGAGGAAGCGCTCAAAGTCAGGGGGTCTTATAGGGGAAAATGTGCCCATAGGCTAGTCCGTTCCCAGAGATAACAATGAGTTTCGGGCTGGAGACAAAGCCTCCGAAAGGTCAGTATTTTGCATGATTGAGTTATGACAGCGTTGTCAATAGAGTAGCCAGTATGCAAACGTGGAGTGCTTGACAGTAGAGCATTCGGCTTGTCAAACTGCCTGCTTGAGGCAGGGAGTCCTTTGTAAGTAGCGCACATACATAATGTGGTACTTGCCTTGAGGTCTCCTGAAGCGGCAGTCTGGCTATTGCTGGCCTGCCTGGATCTGTTTGGAATGTTTCAGCTATTTGCGGCTGTGCCTGTGTGCGTGCTTGTCTGGGGGCCTTGCAAGCATGTGGAGAGGAATAGGTAAAGAAGGCCAAATTATTGATATCAAATGATATCTAATATCCCACAAGTCTGGGCTAGAAACTACGGTAACAGGGGCCTTTAGAATTCTCGGTCAGGGAGCTCTTTGGCCGCAGTAAACTACAAACCCCAGAATTCCCCAGGATGTTGAAAGTGGAATAACAGCACTATAACAGTGTAGGGTGGAAATGGCCTTTCTCACTCAATCCCCTCATTTCCTTACAACACAATAAAGCCCATTTTGAAACATCAAAGCCTGGCATGGTAGGGAAAGCAAAGCTGATCTGGCAGAGCTTCATCACTGTTTATAATACATTTTATCATTTACAATGTTTTCTAAATTTACAAAATGTGTGTGTGAAAGAGAACCGCAGCACAAGACAATGAGTGATTGAGTAAGTACAAACAAGCTTCTGCTTCTTCAAAGACTAGAACAAGAACTAATGGATTTAAATTACAAGAAGAGATTCCACTTGAACTTGAGGAAGAATGTCCTGAGTGTAAGAGGTGTTCAAGAGTTGAATAGACTGCCTTAGAGGCTGATGGACGCTCCTTCGTTGAAGGTCTTCAAATGGAGATCTCTCAAATACAAAGCACACAACTGTCCCTTTTAATTCTGCTTTGATCAGACATCACCTGGAATACTGTGTCCAGTTCTGAGCACCACAGTTCAAGAAAGGGATTGACAAGTTGTAATGTGTCCAGAGAAAGTGACCAAAATGGTCAAAGTTCTGGAAACCAAGCATTATGAAGAACAAGTGGGGGACATGATAGCTGCCCTTAACTATCTGAAGAGGTACCATGTAGAAGATGGAGCAAGCTCATTTTCTTCTCCTCCAGAGTCATGAATCACAAACCATTGGATTCAAATTATAAGTAAAGAGATTCCACCTAAACATGAGGAAGAAATTCCTGAATGTAGGAGATGTTCAAGAGTTGAATAGACTGCCTTGGAATTTGGTCAAATCTCCTTCTTTGGAGGTCTTCAGAAAGAGGTTGGATGGCCATCCACTGTTACCCTGTTCTCTGGGGGTCCCGGGAGGGGCGCCCAAATAGCCAAACACAAACGCAAAGATGGGGAAATTAACTGGGGCACTCTCTTAGGCTAGCGAGAGGCAGGGTAACTTAGCAGGGATCTTGTAACCCAATGTCTATGGGGTCAGGTCAGTCAAGCAGTAGACAGTTTAAAATAGCAAAAATGATGTTTTTATTAAGAGACAGACAAACAGAGAAGACACCGCATTCACGCAGCTAACGTAAGAATTAGAAATAAGGATTTTCAGGGGAAATGGGTGATACGACACCTTTTCTCGTAGTCCTGAAGAAGCTGGAAGATGGTGGGGAAGAAAGCTCAGCGTGGTTCGCTGAGGGGAGCTCATCAGACAAAACGGCAGCAAGGCGGGATGGAAGTCCAGAGCGATCCAAGGTGGTCTTGGAATCGGGGAGTTTTTATAGGGTGAATTGTGCCTACAGGCCATGCCGTACTCGGTGAGAACAATGTGAGTTTGTAGCGGGACAAAGCTTTGGAAAAGGTCAAGTTTAACATGATGGGCTTAGCGCAGGTTTAACAATAGTATAGCCAGTATGCAAATAGCTTGGCATTATCAGACTATCGGCGCGAGGCCGGGCATCTTTGTCTAGAGTTGCACTTAAGCAAGAAGGTGTTTGCAGGGAGGTCCCTGAAGCAACAGAGTGGCTCTGTTCTGCCTGCCTAGGTGGAGAATGGAATGTCCAACACTTACCGGCCGCGCTTGTGTACGTGCTTGTCCGGAGGCCTTGCAAACACGTGGAGTGGGGTGGCAAAGGAAGGCCAAATTGTTTTTGATATCAAAAGAGATATCTAGTGCTATCACCGGGTAGGCCTGAACCATAGTAATAGAACCCTTTCAGCTCTATGATTTCCTTCAGCACATCCCACTTCCAATATTGAGAGGAAGTAATGACTCTTCAACCATTATGGCAAGGTGTGTCCCATTGTGTATTTATACCTGTACTTGTTTGCTATCTTGGACTCCTTCCCTCTTTGCTGGAAGCACAATGGAAAATCCATAATTATCTCTGAACAAAGCCAATTCTTTATGTAGAGCTTTTACAAGCTTGCTCAATTAACTGGAGCTGGTTCCACCCCCATATTTGTGCTTCTGCTGTATATGACAAACCCCCAAAGATATCTATGTCTCTCCTCAAAGGAAAATTTGGTCATATGATACAAGTGGTGAAATGCTGAAGTTACTGCAGGTATCCCCATCTGAATTTCTATGGTCATTCATTATCCATGGAAACACTGTCTGAGCAGCTCATGGAACCCAGTTAGAACTGGTTAGGGTGTGTCAGAGTCTGTCCATGCTACACATCTGGATGCTGTTTTAACTGTCATGGTTCCATCCTACAGAATTATGGGATTTTCAGTTTGGAGAGGCACTTAAGATTGTTTGGTAGAGAGTTCTAGTCTATTTGCCTGATCCCCACTGCTAGAGCAATCTGGGAGAGAATTCTAAGCTCCTCCATCCATTCCACTGAATTGAAATTACAAGAAAAGAGATTCCAGAACTTCTTGACTGTAAGAGCTGCTTGAAAGTGGAAGAGACTGCTTTTGATTACTATTAAAATGGAATCAAAATGTTGTAACTGTATAGTCTAGATAAACTCTTAAAATATCTTCATCATGAATTCAGTCTAAGTTGTTTTGCTTGGGAATAAAGAAGGTTCTTGAAGACATCCTGGCTTCAGCTGCTGCTGTGTTTTGGCACAGGCAAATCTGAACACTATTTTGGAAAGTCATTGTTAGAAAACAATTAGTCACTGCTATAGTTCAGTAGCAAATGTAGGAGCATTTTAAAAGAATTTCTGCGGGACTTGCTTTATGAATTTCTCTCAATTGTAACCCAGTGGCCAGTATCTTCTTTCTGCACTGCATCAGCATAACTGAGGCAGTCTAGGTGGCAATGGCAGGAGGAAAAAGGCCAGTGGAGCAGTGGCTGAAAAGGAATGAAGCCATGGGAGACATTGACTGCTCAGAGCTGCTGGATTTTGTCTGCTTTTTCCTTGCCACTGTTACGCCACCTTGGAGAAAATGCAACCCTTACCACGGTGCACCAAAAGCATCCTGCCAATTAGTTTCCAGGCAAAATACAAAGTGCTGGTTATTAAAACTTTAAAGCCCTACATGGTTTAGGTCCAAGTTACCTGCAGGATCGCCTCCTCCCATACCATCCGCCCTGTACACTCAGGTCAGGACTAGACTGCCAACGGTCAACCAGAGGACCTTCACGTCAGCTGCCCCTAGACTGTGGAATGGCCTGCCAGGAGAGATTCCACAGCAAAACATGCTGTCCAAATTCCCAAAAGTACTAAAGGCTTACCTCTTCAGGCAGGCTTACCCAGTCTATTTTTAATTGTGCTTTTAATTGTACTTTTAATTGTACTTTTAAGCATGACATATTTTAATCATAGTATATTTATATTAATCAATCTATGTTTAGTGTATTTTAATTAGTTTTAGCTCTATATTCTGTACCCCACCTCAAGCTTTGGGGAGAGGTGGATAACAAATAAAATATTGTTGTTGTTGTTGTTATTATTATTATTATTATTATTATTATTATTATTATTATTATTAGGTGCCGATAGACTTTTTTAAAATGTAATTCTTTTCTTTCTTCCTATTTCTCAAAAATAACCACAGAAGATACTTTAATATATATATTTACAAAAATTCATGCTATAAACCTGTAGTACAAGACACATTATTCACCTGTCCACCCTGCAGTTCCCTTGATGCTCCCAGCAGAGATGAGGCAGCACCAGGAGGACAGCCTGAGTGTCAGGATGCATGGGTCCTATCATAAGGATTTGCTGGATATCTATCAGTATAAGTGGTAGAAAAGATCTGCTAGCTTAGATATTGCTATCATATAGTAAAGCGCTACCAAGCATCAATTGCCAATTGCTGATAGCAATGATGTATCTGGTTGAAACTTGATAAGGTATTCCAGGGCACCAAATGTTTAATTGCTTTATTGTTTGTTGCTACAATGTATCTGGTCAAGGAGAAGAAGATCAGAAAGGGGATTCAAAAATATTAGAAAGGTGTTATGGAAACTGCCAGTGCTCAAGATAAGAAGACAGGAACCTGGTTCTGCTTCGGTGATAAAAGATATGTAAGCAATAAAGAGTGGGTCTAGGAAAATGAGTAAAGTGGTGGGATGATGTGAGATTTACCAATCACCGCTATGTGTGACTAAATTTGTATGACAAGGTTTAAAAACTGTAAAAATAGACCAAACAAGAAAGAAGGGGGAGTAGCCTTGTATGTCAAGGATGTTTTCACCTGTGAAGAGATCCAGGACTTAAACCTAGAAAGCCAGGTTGAGAGCATTTGGGTAAGAATCAAGGCAGCGAGAAACAATAGGGATATTCTGGTGGGGGTTTACTACAGACCTCCAACCCAGGCTGAGGACTTGGATGACGCCTTCCTCAACCAAATGACTGCACATTCAAAGAGGAGGGATACAGTAATAATAGGAGATTTCAATTACCCGGATATATGCTGGCAGTCAAACTCTGCCAAGACAGCAAGATCCAGCAAGTTTCTTGCTTGCCTTGCAGACAACTTCATGGTCCAGAAGGTGGAAGAGGCCACAAGGGGATCTAATATTCTAGATCTGATTCTGACCAACAGGGAGGACCTTGTGAATGAGGTAGAAGTGGTTGGATCTTTAGGGGGGAGTGACCATGCCCTGTTGGAATTTAGCATTCAGTGGGAAGGAGAAGATAAGGGTAGCCAGACACTCATCTTAGATTTTGAAAAAGCGGACTTCTGTAAACTTAGGGAGCTGCTGGCTGGAATTCCGTGGTCAGGAATAGTGAAAGGGAAAGGAGTTCAGGAGGCATGGGAGTTCCTTAAAAAGGAGATACTGAAGGCACAGTCTAAAACAGTGCCATTAAGGAGGAAAAATGGAAGGCATCTGAAGAAACCAGAATGGTTGACTAAAGAACTCTCAGCTGAGCTAAGAGTTAAGAGAAACATGTATAGGAAATGGAAGAAGGGGAAACCACCAAAGAAGAATTTAAGCAAGTAGCCAGGAGATGTAGGGAGGAAGTCAGAAAGGCTAAAGCACAGAACGAACTTAGGCTGGCCAGAGACATTAAAAACAATAAAAAGGGTTTTTTCAAATATGTCCGCAGCAAAAGGAAAAAGAAGGAGACAGTAGGGTCGCTGCGCAGAGAAGATGGCGAATTACTCACAGGGGGGAGAGAAAAGGCAGAGCTACTTAACACCTTCTTTGCCTCCGTATTTTCCCAGAAGGATACAAGCACTCAACCTGGCAGTTGGGGAGCAGGGGAGGAAGCAGAGGAAATGAGGCACATAATAGGTAGAGAGGTGGTACAGGAATACCTGGCCGCATTGGATGAATTCAAGTCTCCAGGGCCAGATGAATTGCATCCTAGGAAATTAAAAGTGCTGGCAGAGGTCATTTCAGAACCGCTTGCTATCATCTTTGAGAAATCTTGGAGGACAGGAGAAGTTCCAGCAGATTGGAGGAGAGCAAATGTTATCCCCATCTTCAAGAAGGGAAAAAAAGAGGACCCAAATAATTATCGCCCAGTCAGCCTGACATCAGTACCCGGAAAGATCCTGGAGCAGATAATTAAGCAGTCAGTTTCTAATCATTTAGAAAGCAAGGCGGTAATCACGAGAAGTCAACATGGATTTCTCAAAAATAAGTCATGCCAGACTAATCTTATCTCTTTTTATGATAGTTACTAGCTTGATAGATGAAGGGAATGCTGTGGATGTAGCATATCTCGATTTCAGTAAGGCCTTCGACAAAGTTCCCCATGGCATTCTTGCAATGAAGCTAATAAAATGTGGGTGGACAGGGCTACTGTTCATTGGATTTGTAATTGGTTGACCGACCAAACCCAAAGGGTGATCACGAATGGCTGCTTTTCATCCTGGAGAGAAGTGACTAGTGGGGTGCCACAGGGTTCTGTCTTGGGCCCTGTGCTGTTCAATATTTTTATCCATGACTTGGATGAAGGAATAGAGGGCATGCTCATCAAATTTGCAGATGACACCAAATTGGGAGGGGTTGCTAATACGCCAGAGGACAGGATCAAAATTCAAAATGACCTGGATAGATTGGAGAGCTGGGCCAAGGCGAACAAAATGAAATTCAACAGAGAGAAGTGTAAGGTCCTACACTTAGGTAGAAAAAATGGAATACAGAAATATAGGATGGGGGACACGTGGCTGGATAGCAGTACGTGTGAAAGGGATCTAGGAGTCTTCATAGACCACAAGCTGAACAGGAGTCAGCAGTGTGATGCGGCAGCCAAGAAAGCCAATGCAATTCTCGGCTGCGTCAATAGGAGTATGGTGTCTAGATCGAGGGAGGTACCGGTACCACTCTACTCTGCTTTGGTTAGACCTCATCTTGAATCCTGTGTCCAGTTCTGGGCACCCCAATTCAAGAAGGATATTGACACGCTGGAGCAAGTCCAGAGGAGGGCGACCAAAATGGTGAGAGGCCTGGAAGCCATGCCCTATGAGGATAGACTTAGAGAGCTGGGTATGTTTAGTCTGCAGAAGAGAAGGTTAAGAGGGGACATGATAGCTATGTTTAAATATTTGAAGGGATACCACGTAGAGGAAGGAGAGGGCTTGTTTTCTGCTGCTCCAGAGACCAGGACAAGGAGCAATGGATTCAAGCTGCAGGAAAGGAGATTCCACCTGAACCTCAGGAGGAACTTCCTGACAATCAGGGCTGTCCAGCAGTGGAATCTGCTGCCTCGGAGTGTAGTGGAGTCTCCTTCCTTGGAGGTTTTTAAGCAGAGGCTGGATGGCCATCTGTCGAGAGTGCTTTGAGGGTGTTCCTGCATGGCAGGGGGTTGGACTGGATGGCCCCTGGGGTCTCTTCCAACTCTACATTTCTATGATTCTATGATTCTATGATTCTATGACAGATGGCCATTCAGTCTCTGCTTAAGAACCTCTAAAGAAGGAGATTCCACCACACTCCGAGGCAGCATATTCCACTGTCAGACAGTCCTGACTGTCAGGAAGTTCTTCCTGAGGTTCAGGTGGAATCTCCTTTCCTGAAGTTTGAATCCATTGCTCCTTGTCCTAGTCTCTGGAGGAGCAGAAAACAAGCCCGCTCCCCTCGACATGACATCCCTTCAAATTTTTAAACATGGTTATCATATCCCCTCTTAACCTGCAGACTAAACACACCCAGCTCCCTAAGCCACTTAGGGAAGGCCATGGCTTCCAGACCCTTCACTATTTTGGTCACCCTCCTCTGGACACGCTCCAGCTTGTCAGTACCCTTCTTGAATTGAGGTGCTGAGAACTGGACACAGGATTCCAAATGAGGTCTGGAGTGCTTTGGAAGATTTGTTTCTTTTGCCTTTCTCTGAGGCTGAGAGAATGTGATTTGCTTCAGGTAACCCAGTGGGTTTCCATGGCTGAGAGGGGATTCAAATCATGGTCTCCAGAGTCATAGTTTGAGTGTATGCACATGCCTGCTGCCATGTCCATTTCGTCAGGGATGTGGCAGCAGGGGTATGTGTGCGTGCATCCAAACTGCTTCCTTTTTTGTAAATGAGGGAGCAGTTTCAGCACCTGTACCCCCTCCCACTGCCCTGCCCATGTTGCTGTTGTGTCCAGCAGCAGGGCATCGTGGACCCCCTGTGAAGGCTCCACAGACCCCCTGGGTACCTGGACCCCAGATTAAGATCCACTGGTCTAGAGCTCTGTTTAGCAGTGAACTCTAAGTTCCTCTGAAATGAAAAATCCCAGAATCCCATACTTTGGAGCCACAGCAGTTAAAATGGCATTAGATTGCTACAACAATGTATTACATGTACAAGTCTCTACATCGTCTGCAATTGCTCAGTTGGCAAAGGCTGGCCGTAGAAGACAAGGTATAATTACAACTCCAATCAACACCTCCTATTCAATAGATTCTTATTATAATGGAAACAAGAGCATCATAACCCTAAGTGCTCTGGGCTATGGAACTTTTTAACCTACAAAAGCCAGAGTACCCATTATACTAGTGAGATCAGGATAACACACCTATGTTCCTTAGTGGATTACAATGAGATCTATCCCGGAGCACATGGCAAGATAGCATCTGCTGTCTGTCTATGTAGGGTGGGAAAAGTGCAGCTCTCCAGAAATGGTTGGACTGCACTTTCCTTCAGCCCTAACCAGTACGGACAATGAATCATAGAATCACAGAATTGGAAGAGATGCTGAGAGCCATCCAGTCCAGCCCCCTTCTGCCATGCAGGGACCCACATCAAAGCACTCCCAATAGATGGCCATCCAGCCTCTGCTAAAAAATCTCCAAAGAAGAGACTCCAACACACTCCTAGGCAGCAGCATATTCCACTGTCAAACTGTTCTTACCATCAGGAGATTCTTCCTAATGTTGAGGTAGAATCTTTTTTCATGGAGTTTGAAGCCATTGCTCTGTGACCTAGTCTCTGGGGAAGCAGATTACCAGATTGCCCCCTCTTCCCTATGACATCCCTCCAAATATTTAAACATGGCTGTCTTGACCTTCTTTTCTCCAGGCTAAACATACCCAGCTCCCTCAGCCATTCCTCAACAGGGCTTCACGGTTTCCAGGCTTTTACCATTTTGGCCACCCTCCTCTGGACACATCCCAGCTTGTCAATATCCTTCTTAAATTGCGGTGCCCAGAACTGGACACAGTATTCCCGGTGGAGCCTGACCAAAGCAGAATAGAGTGAGACTATTATTTCCCTTGACCTGGACAGCATATTCCTATTGATGCAGCCTAGAGTTGCATTGGTATTTTTTTTTTGCTGCTGCATCACACTGTTGGTGAGGAATGCTGGAATTTGCAGGTTAACCATGTCTGAAGGACTGACCTTTGGCTATCTGTGCCATACATCTGCCAATAATCCATCCATTTCTTAAACTGCTTCTGTTATTCTTTCCTAGGAACCCTACCAGGGGCGAAGTAACTGGTATCTCCCATACCATGTTTGGTGGATAAGATATGGTGCCCTGGACAGTTCCTTGAACATTCGGATGAGATCCTCTCATGGTTTGAGATGGAAGCCATCAACTGTCACTGCCTACTGGGATCCTCCACTATCCAAAGCCAAGCTTAACATGATCCATGTTGCGCTGCTGTTATTTTGATAAAACATATTGGCTGAGCTGCTACATTGAGCTGAAGGCTCTCTCTCATGTTCTCTCCAAAGGTACTTGAGAGTGTGTGTTTAGTCTGAACCTCAAAGGAACTAGCCAGGGTACCTTGCCAAAAGTCAAGATGCTCTGAAGCCTGATCAGATCAGTACAGCATGCCCACCCAGAATAGCTTCAGCAGCTAGGATAGCTATTTTAAAGCTTGGATTAAATCCCACAGTGGATTCACTGCCCTACTGATATGGTAGTGAATAGGCACCCCTGAACATAGCAATGAATGGCAGCCATTTACCTACAGATAACAAATGAGTAAACTCAAGAATGCCATGAAGGAGGGGTCTATCCTGTGTTCTGTCCTCAGTAACCCCCCCCTTTTTAAAAAAGTACTCACCCACCTGGCAGTGCAGCTCATAGGAGTAAGCAGTTTTCCAAAGGCTCAAACGACTGTGGGTAGTATTCAGTCAAGATTAAATGCTTATAAGACCCACAGGGTTTAATAAGGGATTTAATCATAGATTCGCATCTCTTGCAGGATATTAATGAGTGAGAGAGGGCCTCCTATTTAGATTTTGCATCTTAAGCAAAACTTCACCAGAGCTTAGGAAACATTATTTTTTGGACTACAGAGCCCAGAATTCTAGTGATGGTTGATGGTTCTTATATCAATGGTGTGGTGAATTGTCTTTGGGCTTTAGTCCAGACTTTAAAGGATCTATCCAAGCTGTTGACCCTACAGTAGTCCTTCCTTGTCTGCAGTTTTGCTTTCTGCATGTTCAGCTATCTGCAGTCCAAAAAAATAAAAATAAAAAATAAAAAAATAAAAAAAATTGGAAAATTCCAGCAACTGGGCAATGGCATCCACTAGGCCTGCTCTGGGTCCTGCCACCTTCATCTTGCTCGCCTGCCTGCCTCCCACTTTAACCATCCCTCTGCCAACAGGAACACAGGAAATGGCTCTGGCATCACAGGAAATAATCCTCTAGCTTTGCAGAGCATTATACTATACGGTTTGGTACGATCCACTGTTTCAAGTATCCATGGGGGTGGGGTGTCTTGGAACATATCCTTCATGGATAAGGGATACAGGCCAGCATATTGCATGACTCCTTTAAAGTTCAGACTAAAACCCAAAGCAGATGCCTCCAAATAACCATCACTGTAGAATTCCCCACACTTGTCTGGGTTTTGGAGAGCTGTAGTACAAGAAAGTAATTTTTCCTAGTTACGAACCAAAGGAGAGCTACAAAATCAGGGCAGACTTGACTCCCAGCTTCCTACCACCAGTAATAAATGAATGCTGGAACCCACCACAAACCCTGACTGAAGTCCAGCAAAGTCTGCTCGAGTAGCTCAGGTTCCCACCAGATACAGTTCTGTTTTTCAAACTGTTTTTGCTGACGGTGCTTTTATCAAGTCAGGTAGATCTACGCAGCATGCATCTCATGGGTGGGTCAAGCCCAGCAGGTGAGGAGACCCAACAGGTCTGGTCATGTGCTGTGCAGATTAAATTTCATAAATTTTCCCAGGCTTCAATGAACTCCATTAGTCAGTGCTCAGAGATTCAAAACAATCATTCACCCAATCTGTTGATCTTGGTTTCTCTCCTTACGTGGGCGTGATTCTGGAAGGTGCTTTATTTCTGGGCTGGATGATGTGCAACACCGTAACTCAGAGCTTCAAAAACCTGAGTATTAGAATATTTTACAATCCAACATCCAGAGAGATTGTGGTTGTGCTGGTGGGGAGATTCTGGGATCTGTGGTTAACTAAGCTGTTAGGGTTTTTTTGGTCTACTGTTGCCACCCAGTACAGCCATCAACCATGTTAGATGGGGGATTATGGCAGTTGTAGTCCCAAACAGAACTTTTCAAAGCTCAGTTACAACTCAAAACACCATCATTCACTCTATTTTCCAGTGTTTGGTTGCCTGCAGGTTAGCTTCTGCTCAATTTCTGCTTCACCTTTAGCAGTCAATGAGCACAAGCTACTAACTGGGGATAGCAAATTAACATGTATCTGGTGGGTCTGCTCCTCTGTAATCAAAGACAGAAGAGGTTTCACTGATCTGTCTTGGTGTCCTTCCAGTAGTGTTTTTTTCAAAATAAAATAAATATTAAAAAATCATTTCTGTACTTTTGGGAAGCTTGATTAGCTAAAACTACTTGCTGTGTAACAGCTACTGAATCAACATAGGCTTATGGGAAGAGACCACGAGGGCCAAGTCCAACTCCCAGCCATGCAAGAACAAACAACATCTGGCAAGACTGTTCTACATGCAAAGATGGAAGAACTTAATCATACCTATAAGGGAGGAAGGGCAGTTGAAAGTGACTGAGCTAGTGGAAATTGACAAATTATTGGCTTTGATCAGATAAAAAAAAATCTCTGGAGACATTTCTGAAAGACTGGAAAGCTTCTATAGACTTTTTTTCCCCAGGAGAAAGGAAAATGGTTTGGCAATTTTTAATTTTGACAAGTAATAAGCTGTTAGTTGAAGAAATGAACAAGATAGAGTTATATAGAGAAATTTGATTATATGTATGTATAATCACCAAAAAGAAAGTCAGAAGCCATGCTTCCTTTTGTACTATATTTCTTTCTATGGGCCTTTCCACACCACATTGTTATAGTGCTAATATTCAACCTCCAACTGTTATCACGGTTATGATATGTCTGGTGAGAGCACTAGATATCCTTTTGATATCAAATAATTCAGGCTTTGCTTGACCTTTCTCTGCCACCTTACTCCAACGTGTTTGCAGAGGTCCTCCGGACAAGCATGTCTGGGGCGTGGCCGTTACTGGTTGTACATTCCAAAACCTCAGTCAGGCAGGCAACTAAGCCTCTCCATTGCTTTAGGGAAAAACCTCCCTGCAAAATGGCTTTGCTCGGTACATATCCACACAAAGCCACACGGCCGAGAGCCGAGCTGTTCTTTTATATCGGGCCATCAACGCACCGGCCACGCTATTGTCATTAAGAGCTAAGCTAATCATGCAAAACCTGACCTTTGCCAACTCCTTTGTCCAACTCCAAATTTCCTTTGTTCTCACCGAGCATAGCATAGCCTGTGGGTAAACTCCACCCTATAAAAGGTCCCCACTTTTGGGACGTCTTCGGACTACTATGAACTTCCATCCCCCCTTGCTGCTGATTGTCTAAGGAAACTCCACTCAGTGAACCACGCTGAGCTTTCTCTCCCGGAACCCCGTCTTTCTCTCCAGGACTACGAGACCAGGTGTCGTATTACCCATCCTCAAAGCTCTCCAATTCTATTTCTAAGTTAGTTAGTATTTGTTGCGTCTTTTGTGTTGCTTGTTTCTAATAAAAATATTATTTGTTACTTTTAAAACCTTGTCTAGCCGCTCTCTGACCTGATGCTGTATACATAGGGTTAAAGATCCTTGCTAACCTTACCCTGCCTCTCTTTTAGCCGAGAGAGTACTCAAGCTAAATTCCCCCAACTTGTGTTTTTATTTGGTTATTTGGGTGCCCCTCCCGGGACCCCCAACATACAGGGTAACACAACATCCTATGGCATCCTGGGTTTTGCAGTTTAGGGAGGGGCCTTTAGAATTCCCAGCCAGAGAGCTCTTTGGCCTCAGTAAACTGCAAACTCCAGAACTTCATAGGATGTTGAAAGTGGAATAATAGCACTATTACATGATAGTGCAGAAAGACCTTATATTTCACTTTTCTTTCTTTCTTTCTTTCTTTCTTTCTTTCTCGTTTTTAGAGAACTCTTAATACAAATTACTTTTAAATAAAGGAATATGCAACTAGCGTGCTTCTGAAGGACAGCCATCCAAGCTCTCTTTAAAAAGCTGCAAAGAAGGACTGCATACCACACCCAAGACCATCTCTTTACTGTTGAACAGGTCTTACAGTCAAAAAGTTCTTTTCCCTGAGGTTTAGATGGAACTTCTTCACCTGGAATTTGAATCTATTGGTTTGTGATTCATGACTGGAGGAGAAGAAAACAAGCTTGCTCCATCGTCTTCAGATGTATCATGTCACCTCTCGGTCTTCTCTTCTCCAAGCTAAACATACCCAGTTCCCTTAAAAGGCTTGGTTTCCAGACCTTCCAGACCTTCTACCATCTTGGTTGCCTTTCTCTGGACGCGTTCCAGCTTGTCACTCCCCTTTCTTGAACTGTGGTGCCCAGAAATGGTCACGATATTCCAGATGGAGTCTGACCAAAGCAAAACTAAAAGGAACAGAGATTGGCCATCCAACCTCTGCCTGAAGACTTCTAGAGAAGGAGACTTCACCAAACTCCAAGGCAGTCTGTTCAACTCTTGTACAGCAATTACAGTCAGGAAGTTCTTCCTAATGTTTAGGATGATTTTTTTTTTTTTGGCAATTTGAATCCAATAGTTCTCATTCTAGTCTGTGGACTAGTATTTCGTGTAAAGTCTGACAAAAGCAGAACTGAAAGGAACAATTGTGTGCCTCATATTTGCTTAGAGAAGAATGTGAGACTTACACAGTTGGATTGTCGTGATGCAGGCTAAGACAGGGGCATACTCTGAACTGGGACTGTGCCTTGGACCTCCAGCCAATTCCTTCCCTTGCTGCCCCAGTCTTTGCCTTGACAGACAAGATGGCAGCAGTGAGCAAGCTTGGCGGGGGGATGATCATACAGTCGGCCTTCCACATTTGCAGATTTGACTTTCACGGATTTGATTATTTACGAGTTTCTTCAACCCCTGTCCTCTGATCTCAGGCACTTCTTTTCTGTGGGGAATCTTCCTTCCTGTTGGCTCTGATCAGGCTGTGCAGCACTTTAAAAATCCACCTCTGGTCCTCCTCTTTCACCACCAGCTGCTGTCTGGCCAGCTAAGGATGTTTCACAGCCCAATTTCTCAGCAGCTTAAACCTTTCCCTGATGCTCCCCCAACCTCCAAGGAAGGAAATGGGCAAGAGAAGTCCATCGTGCTGACCCACGTCCTTTCCCTGACCAGGTTTGGACCTTGGGGGCCTCTCCTCCCCACCATGCCTCAGCCCCCTTCCCACTGACACACATACTTTAATATCTGCAATTTTTCCACTTTTGCAACCCTAGCAAATGTGGAGGTACAATGGCACTTTATGCCTCTGAACCTCCAGGCAAGAAGCTATGCCCTTAGGCTGGGATACCCAGCAAGGACATGCTGACGATCCTTTAAAACAGGGGTGGGCATTGTGTGGCCTGTGAAGCCCTGCACCAGTTCCCCAAAGCCCACCAAATCCCCCATTTTTGTAAAAAAATGTCATTATTTCAATATTATATTGAAGTTGCTGGATTTGGCAGAAACTGATAACTTATCTATTTTAAATAAGGAGACATCTTTGGTTAAATTGAAAAATGATTGGGATAAATTGATTGTATACCTATGAAACTGTTGGGGGAAAAATCAATGATTGATTTCGAAGGTTAAGCTGACAGTTATTAAATAGTGGACAGTCGTGTGATAATAATAAAGATGCTAGAAGAAGTGTGTCTTGTAGATTATCTTAGAACCAAAACCTGGAGAGTTAGAAGTCATTTATATGTTTTTGGTCTCTTTATAACTTAGATGTAGTTTAGGTTAACTTAGTATTAGGTTAGATATTAGAGTTTGTCTGTTTACTTAGGCCATTTCTGCACTACACTGTTCCTAGTGCTATTATTCCACTTTCAACCTCCTGTGGAATTCTGGGGTTTGTAGTTTCCTGAGGCCAAAAAGCTCTCTGGCTGAGAATCCTAAATGCCCCTCCCTAAACTGCAAACCCCAGGATTCCAGAGGATCTTGAAAGTGGAACAATAGCACTATAACAGTGTGGTGTGGAAATGGCCTGTTTCTCTTGTTATCTCCTATGTGTTGTTTAATATATTAAATACACATTAATAACAATATTTTTAAGGGCATTATTTTGGGCCAGTTTTGCCCCAAAGCCACATAGAAAACCCACGAATGCATGAAAACCCACGAAAATACCCCCATCCCACACTCCCAGGAACCCAAGAACCTGGTACTGTCTCCAAGTCCTTCCATTTGCCTCTGTACATTGTCACCATTTTGAGAGGGAGTATAGAGGAAAATGGATGTATTTGGGCTTGCTCTGTATGGGAGGAGTTGGGGGGAATGGGCTTTTGCCCCCTCCCACAGCTACCCACCCCTCCTTTGCAGTCCGGCACTTTAAATCCCTCTGGGTAATTGCGATCTTCTCTGCAAACTGCCTGTCTGTGAATTAACTGCAAAAGCTACCACTGATCTCTGCCCTTCACCCACTATGGGCAAAAGTGACTCTTAGGGCCTTTCCGCACTATGTTGTTATAGTGCTATTATTCCAGATTCAGCATCCTTTGGAATCCTGGGGTTTGTAGTTTAGTGGGGCCCAAGAGCTCTCTGGCTGAGAATTCTAAAGGTCCCTCCCTAAACTATAAACCCCAGGATTCCACAGGATGTTGAAAGTGGAATAATGGCACTATAACCGTGTAGTGTGGAATTGGCCTTGTACTCCTAGAACTCTCTGTCACTTGGAGGAATGAGGACAGGCTGAAAGGGCCTTTTTCTCTTGCTCTCTTAACAGGCAGCAAAACAACACAACCTGTACGTTCCTGAATGCTTACCACCTGCCTTTCCAAGTTGGTTGGCATCTCTTAGGTTTTGCCCAGGGCACTCTTTCCATGATGCCACCTGTGTGCCAAGTTTGCAATGCTGAAGGTATGCAGACAGAGAAAAAAGAAAGGCATTCCTGGTAGTTGCTCTGCAAGTAGGAAACTCCCTTTCTAAGAAGCCTTGGCTGGAGAAGAAGCAAACTGGTTGGATCTGTGCTGACAGCTTGGGCTGCTTGGCATTGGACTGGAAAGCACACAAGGAAGTTTGGTTTGTTTCCTTCTGGCTCTGCTCCTAATGCTGTGACTTTCTCGCATACTTTTCTTCTGAAATCCAATGTTTGTCACTTGGCCTGCAGGGTGGGCCCCAGCAAGTTCGCTCTTCCTATGGATCTTGAATTCTCGGCCATTTCCGCACTACACTCTTATAGCGCGATATTCCACTTTCAACATCTATGGAATCCTGGGGTTTGCAGTGGCTCTCCCGACACTGCAAACCCCAGGATTCCATAGGATGTTGAAAGTGGAATAATCATGTTATAAGAGTGTAGTGCAGAAATGGCCCTCATTGATACTCCAACCTGGCAACTTGCAGAATTAGAAAAGTTACTTTTTTGGACTGTTAGTCCAAGAATCCCCCAACCAGCAAGGCAGGAGACACACTGAAGGCCAGGGACCGCACTGGGGAGCATGGTTAGTGGAGTTCAGGGGCTGGCATGCTGCCCCCAGAACTGTTTTTGGAGCCCTCAGTCTCTGCAGTTGCCTTGGGCTGCCTTTTTCCAGCCACAAAAAGAGAATGAATCGCCACTTCCGACTGACTCCAGGAGCAGCAATTCCCCTTTATATGAATTGCTACTCCTCTGGCTGCCAGGTTATTTCAGACATAGAAGCAGAGCTATGCATCTCTGTTAAAGAACAGCTTGATTTAATAAGGAAGAATCTAGAAGAACAAAACATACACTGAGCCCACCACTTTTGCAGGGGCTAGGGGTGCAAGACCTCTGTGAAAGTGGAAGAAACATGAATAAAAATCAGAAATGCTATTTAAAAACAACAACAATCCTCAGAACACTTCTCTAGGAATCTCTCAGTCCTCCAGTGGAAGTGGGCCATAGAGTCACACCGCAGGACCTGGCAACACCTTGAGAAGTGTTCTCTCTCGGCATCTCTAGGCGCTCCAGTGCAACTGTATAGTCCCTTTCTGGCCAAAGTGGAGAGCTCATTGTATAAATAACAGCTTCAAGCTGGACACAGCACTACCTAGAGCTGACTATTAATACTGCAATTAAGCTGTAAGCAGCAGTCTCCAGTACAGGTGTACCTCAGTCAACAAAGTTGGATGTGTTCCTGGATGTTACATCTTTAATAGAAAATCTTGTGCCAGAGATGTTACCCTGTGTTTGGGGGGTCCCGGGAGGGGCGCCCAGATTGCCAAATAAAATACCAACTGGGGGAAAATTAGCTGGAGCTCTCTCTCTTGGCTAAGCGAGAGGAAGGGTAACTTTGCAAGGATCTTTAAACCCAATGTATACAGCGGCGGGTCAGAGAGCGGCTAGAAAAGTTTTTTTCCAATCACAAACAATTCTTTATTAAAGATAAAAACACGAAAGACAAAACATAAACTAACTAGCTTGGAAAGAGAAACGGAGATTTGTTCGGGAGAGGCAATACGACACCTGGTCTCGTAGTCCAGAAGAGTGAGGTTTCAGGGAAGAAAGCTCAGCGTGGGGAGCTGAGGGGAGTTCCCTTAGACAACTGGTGGCAAGGCAGGATGGAAGTCCGAAGACCGTTTGGAAACATGGGGTTTTTATAGGGGAGTTTGTGCCTACCGGCTATGGCAAACCAGGTGAGAACAAAAGGAGTTTTGGCACTAGACAAAGGATTTGGAAAGGTCAAGTTTAACATGATTGGATTTGCTTTTGATGACAACAGCGTGGCCGGGACGTTGATGGCCCGACATAAAAGAGTGGTTTGGCTGAGAGCCGTGCAGCTATTGTGGAGTTTGCGGCTGGAAGTTCCCTGAAGCTACGAGCGAGGCTGGGGTTGCTGGCCTCAATGGAGTCTGGAATGCAAAACCATTAATGGCCGCACTCTGTCCATGCTTGTCCGGAGAACCTCGCAAACACATGGAGTGGACTGACTGAAAACTGATCAAGCTAAGGCCGAATTGTTTGATATCAAAATGATATCTGGGGGTCCTCACCCAGGGTGCCATAGCAGAAGTAACAGAGACAGAATAACATGGAAAGCGTAGGTCCCTGCACCACAAAAAAGAATAGCAATTCAACATGCTTTAGCAAACTTTCCCCAAAAACTAATGATATGCACATGTGAAATGAAAGGTACTGTATTTGCCGGCAAAGAAGATGCATCCGTATAAGATGCATCCCATTTATACACTAGCAAATACTATTTGCTGGCATATAAGACACATCAGCGTATAAGACACACCCCATTTTTCAAACAGTATTTTTCAGGAAAATATGGGAGTCAGCAAAGATTGTAAGCATTGCATAAATGAACAAAAACACCTTGAACTTTTTAAAAAAATCTTTGAAGGATTTAATTGTTAAATCAGGGTGTATAACATTCATCACCAGGCATAGTAAGAGAAAGAGTAAATGCAAATATTTAGTTTATCACTCCTAATTTAATTTCCTAAAAGGAAGTGATATTTACTAGTCTATTATTATAGGAGCCCATTCTTTCTGATTTGTACTTTCTTGAAACCACTTGAAGCCTTCTTCCAAACGGCATCGAGGGAAGATGTTTTCTTTCCCGAGCCTCCACCTTTCTTATGATTTTCATTTTGGAGGCCAAATGTAGAGATCCATGTGTTTTTTTTTTTAAACGTGCCAGAGGAAGCTAGCGAGATAGGCTCACCCACTTTCCCCTTTCTTCCTTCTTCTACTGTTCACATATACATAGTAAGGGATTCCAAAGGCAGCTGCTGTTTACCTTGGCCATTTCTGCACTACACTCTTACAGTGTGATTATTCCACTTTCAACATCCTATGGAATCCTGGGATTTGCAGGGGGGGGCACTGGCCCCTCCCAAATTGCAAACGCCAGGATTCCATAGGATGTTGAAAGTGGAATAATCACTCTATAAGAGTGTAGTGCAGAATAGCCTTGTCTGCTGTAGGCAAGCACACACAACTACCGTAGAATTAGATGTTGTAGAATCCTATTTTTATTCAGATCAAGCCTTACTGCCCTGTTTACCGCAGATACCCTGCTGCAACCCAGCACCAAAGACCTGTGTTTCTCCAGCCT
The DNA here is from genome assembly GCA_948474755.1 of Ctenosaura bakeri. NCBI lineage: Eukaryota > Metazoa > Chordata > Lepidosauria > Squamata > Iguanidae > Ctenosaura > Ctenosaura bakeri. The sequence goes on from CAOLHI010005372.1 coordinate 87,280, forward strand.
TCCTTCACTATCCCCTGAATGCCAGATGCTGCAAAAAAACCTCCCAGCTGGATAGAAAACAAGGAGGAAGGGAGGAGGCTTGCCAGGCTTTGTAAAAAGGAGCTTCTTTGTTAAACAAGGTATACCTGTAGTGTTTTTTTTTTTTTTAAAAATCAGTTTTTCAAAACCAGAAGTCAGCTTTCACAACCTTTTTCTTTTCTTTTTTGGAATGTTTAGCAATCTGGGTGGCTGCCCGGGCCCCTGGGCTCAATGCCAGTGCCCACCCCTGGTGGTGCAGGCCCACCCTGGGCCCTACCCTTTGGCAGAGAGATATGCTGAGTTGGCTTTGTCAAGTTCTCATAGCTTCCTGCCTTTGGAGAGGAACATGAGCATTTAATTATTCTGATACTAGAAAAGTAATCTACAACTTCTGCTGAAATTCCTGAAGACACACCTATAAGTCAGTTATTGTTATTGCTGGCTGAGTTTTTTGGGATTTCTTTTAAGGCAGAAGTTTAATTGCAAGTAGTCCGGTAGACTGGGGAGGGCCGGATAGGTGTCTGTCAAGATCAGTTTGGGTGTGGAAGATTTTGCCTGTGGCAGGGAGCTTCAGTTAGACATTTCTTCTCACTGTGAAGTTTACATTTTTCTTAGAGAGGGGATTTCTGCTTAAAACCAGTCCTGTGAAGAACTGGTAGATGTGTGGGTAAACCAAACACAGTTCACTAGCTATGGGTGACATCCTGTTGCTTAGGTCCTTTCTGCATTTCACCTTTTTCCAGCGCTGGGGTGCGGGGATCATGCGAGCAGCCTCTGGCAAGAGGATTTCACATCCGGGGTCCTTTGGCTCTGCACAACCTGTCTGCCCGCGCAAGAGCCCTGCCTCTTCCTTCTGCAGTGCAGCCTGGGAGTTTCCCAAGCTGCGTTGGGGCAGGAAGCATGACCAGTGCAGCTCCGGAGACTCCGCACACCAGGTAAGTGTGCGCGGGGCCTGGGAGCAATGCGCGATTGCGCACCATTTTCGGCTTCTAGCTGAAAATGAAAAGGTGTGCGATTGGCGCCTGCTGGCCCCTGGAGCATCGCACAATTGTGAGTGTGTCGTGTAGATTGCTCCTCACAATCACGTGATGCTCCAGGCCCTCTTTCGCATGGAAAATGCCATGCGAAAAGGGCCTTAGTCCCAACTACAGCAGATCTATTAAATTAATTGTTGAAGGGTGAGTCAAGGCATAAGTGAATTCCATAGGTTCAATGGGTCTACTCTAGGTAGGACTAGCAAAATACCCTCCAAGATTTTGCAGAGGAAGACTGGGAGGTGTGTGGCCAGGCAACATCAGAGTGTGGTGAGGTTGCCAAAGTGAAAACTAGAGATTGCTCCTGTACTTTTAATGGTTGTGTAGAAGAAGGAATATTAGAAACATTTCTTGTCATGAAATCAGATAACAAGCAACCGCTGCGGAAATTCTCTTTTCCACAAACATTAAAGGTGCAGGAGGAATCTCCAGTTTTCTCCAGCAACCCTAGAGGGTGATCAAGATGGCAAAAGCATTTAATTATTCTGATACTAGAAAGGTAATTTACAACTTCCGCTGAAATTCCTGAAGACACACCTATAAGTCAGTTGTTGTTATTGCTGGCTGAATTTTTGAATTTTGATAATGAAGAGAGACACACAAGCTAGGAGAAGCTGCAGTGATTTGCTTTGGTCTGAGCCTACAGGGAAGGGCTGTAACCATAAACTACTTTTGCAGTTTGAACTCACTTTGCAGTAATTGAAGTGAGCTGAGGACAACAGGGGAAAGTGGGAGGAAGAGAGAGAAACTGGGACATTTTAAAAGCAGCTGAAAAAGTGGGATGGGTGAGGATTAACTGGGACTGTCTCTTTCAAATTGGGACACTTGGAGTATATATGTAAGCTGATTTGTGCCACATTTTTTTTGGGAAAAGGCAGTTTATAAATAAAGTTGCTGATGATTGCAACAACAACAATTATTATATTCATTATCAGTTTCACAGTCTATTTGATGTTGTTGATTGGAGTTCTGAATCATAAATTACTTGGTTTCTACCCAAAAATCTAGCTATCAGTGAGATACCTTTGAAAAATGTGTTACATGGGAAGTAGTGCCACTTATTTTAATTGTGTTCTTATGATCCTATCTATGGTGATGTCATTCAGGTGTTTTGTCTGGCTCCCAATGCACCTATCACTACTGGAACCATTATCATTATTGAATAGCATTCAGAATTGCAGTTATGGATTCATAACCTAGAGTTACAAATCCATAACTGCTCTGTTTTTGGTAAGACAATGTAGTCTTACTGTAAAGCTACGTGAATGGCACCCCAAGGCCACCTTAAGAGCCAGCACTTGGACTGGGCAAAGGAGGTCCATTTAGCTGCTGAATGGAGTTCAAGGAGGATGAGATTTGCACCCCCCTCCCACCAGTGAGCAAGGCTGCAAGAATCAGAAGTGGGACCCCAGTAGCAAGCCCTTGTCCTAGCCTCATTCACTGGCAGGAAAGGGGTGGAACTACCATCTTCCTTGCACCCCAGTTGGCAGCTAAATGAACCTCCTTCACCCAATCTGGCTGTTGGCTCTTCAGGTGGGCTCAATGGGGGTAGGAGACAAGCCAGAAGATATTACTTAGTTATGTAGACTTAAGTTTGTTGTTGGGTGTCTTCAAGTTGTTTCTGACTTATGACAACTCTCAGGGAACCCTATCACAGGATTTTCTGGAACTGAGAGGGTGTGATACACCCAAGGTCACCCAATAGGTTTCCATAGCTGAGATGGCAATCTCTTAATATCTGGTTGGGTATCTAAGAAAGATTTCTATAGGATAAGATCACAGTAGGATTCCTGATCGCTTCACCAGGGCATTCCATTGGTCTTGGGAATGCTGGTAGCCTAGAGTCTTGAAAGGATTATCACAAACCCATTAGTGTTGGGTTTTTCCACCTAATCCTCTCTGAACTTATGACCTGACCTGTCTGAGGTCATCCTGACCTCTGCCAGAGATCCATTAACATCTTCCCCTTCAGGGCAAAAAAAAGTATTTAAACCCTGGCTCAGACACTGACTCTTTGCTGGCACTTGGACATCACTCTGCACACCAGACTCATTCATCCATGCTGCCCTCAAACTCTTGTGTTTGAGCCATTTCGCCACAACTTTCTTCTTGGTAAATATTGCCCACTTCATCCTAAGTCCTCGCTATCCATTTTTTCCTTCCTTTCCTTCCTTTAGCTTGGTATGGTTGTGAGACTGGTTGAATCTTGTGTGTGGTTCCCCCAGTGAAACCTTCTTTTAACCACCATCCAACTTTAATGTAGTTAATGTGTTTTAGGGGGTTGGTTTTAGATGGGTTGGTGGGTGGGTAGGATTGGTTATGTTTTAATGTTTTTAATGTATTTAATGTATTGTTGTAGTACTGCCTTGATCCATGGGGAGAGGTGGGATAATAATAATAATAATAATAATAATAATAATAATAATAATAATAATAGTCTTTCATTAGTATCAGTATACACAGGTGAACAGATCCTGAAGTTACTCCCCCTCTTGCAGGCCTCCCTTTTTGAGCTATAATTCTCTGTGTTTCCACAGAGGGATTGGCATTACAATGGACCTCTGAGTCACCCACCTTTTGGGGTAACACTCCGTCTGAGGCCAGGGCAGTAACGGGGTAGAGGGAGGGCCTTTCTCTGCTTCTGGCCTAGGCATGGTGGAATTGGACCTGCCTCCTCTTTGTCCGTCCTATGCCATTCGAGGCAAAATGTTTATTTTGAGGATAAGTGCCCTCATGTTGCCCTCCTTATAACTACACTTTTGTCTCAGCCCTTCCAAAACTTCCTCTGCAGAATCTTTGAAGCTGAAGTTGCCAAGTCCCTCTGTTCTTTTGGCTTCTTGTTCTTCTAGGGAGAGCTGAAAAGCCTGACATGAATATTCATGAAGGCCTAAGAAAGTTCAGGGTGGGCAGGCTCTCCGTGTGTAGGTGTAGGAAAAGAGGGATGGCCAATTGTCCTTTGTGTACCCCCTTTTCCTAGTTTGTGGGAATATGAGATAGGATTGCTTGGCCAGATTGGACTGGGAAGGCCCCTTTTCTGCTCTATTTTCACTGGCAGGCAAAGAGCTTTTGATTCGAACAACCCTTCAGCCTTTAATTAGTGATGTTAGAAGGATTCTTTAGTGGGGTAGTCTGTACTTGTCTTTATCATGTTTTGAATGTGCTTTACATACTGCTTCTTTTTGCACATCAGTGCATGGCAACTGCTTCCTCTTGCCCATAACTGCTGTTTTCCGAAGCACGGTACACATGACCCTGCATTGCATCACTTTCACTAGATCCATATCTAATTCCCATATTAAGCTTGGTCCTTTGCTTATGCCCTAATGATGTTTGATCTTATCAACACTCAGGAGTTAAATGGGGTCAGTTTGGCTCTGTCTCCTGCTATGGATTGCAATAAATGAATACACATATAAGTATGTATGTATGTATGTATTTATTTATTGCATTTCTATGCCCCCTTTCTTGCAAGAGAAATAATAATTCAAACATAAAAAAAATTCAAACATAAAAAGACATGTAAAAAAATAAAACAATAATTTTTTAAAAAAGCAATGAAAGCAATAAATAAGTAAAAAGTTCTCCAGCTCACCCTTTAAATGCCTGCTTAAAAAGAAATGTTTTTGCCTGCCTACAAAAAGAAAGTCTTATGTTTCTTTCTGAGAGGAGTGTTTACAGTGGACACCTTCATATATTTGACTTTTGGATCTGCAAATTCCAACAATTCAGAGTGTTGCATCCTATACCTGAAGCATCCACATGCACTTCACTGCCAATTAAAAATACATGAGCATTCATGTTTTTTGCCATTTGCAAGGGGTCCTGGAATGGAACCCCCACAGATATAGGGGTCCACTGTATTTGTATATCTACAATTAGTATATCTACAAATATGCATGTATACAATTTGTATATCTACAAATATGCATGGAATGGAAGGTGAAATGCTAACAGGGGACAGAGAAGAGGCAGAACTGCTGAACACCGTCTTTGCCTCGGTCTTCTCCCAAAAGAAAAACAATGCTCTACTTGGGGAAAATGGAGCAGATGATTTGGTAGGGGAAATGCAGCACAGCGTAGGTAAAGAGGTAGGACAGGAATACCTGGCTACTCTAAACGAATTCAAGTCTCCAGGACCAGATGAACTACATCCAAGGGTATTAAAAGAACTGGCAGAAGTAATCCCAAAATCCCTGGCGATAATCGTCAAGAATTCCTGAGAAATGGGAGAAGTCCCAGCAGACTGGAGAAGGGCAAATATTGTCCCCATCTTCAAAAAGGGGGGGGAGACGACCCAAACAATTACCACCCAGTCAGCCTGACATCAATACAGGAAAAGATTCTAGAGCAAATCATTAAACAGAAAGTCAGTAAGCACTTAGAAAAGAGTGCCATGATCACTAAAAGTCAATGTAGGTTTCTCAAAAAAAAAGTCATACCAGACTAATTTTATCCCTTTTTTTGATAGCGTTACTAGTTTGGTAGATGAAGGGAATGCTGTGGATGTAGAATATCTTGATTTCAGGAAGGCCTTTGACAAGTTCCCCCCATGATACTCTTGCAAACAAGTTAGTAAAGTGTAGGCTAGATAGTGCTACTGTTAAGTGGATTTGTAACTGGTTGACTGACTGAACCCAAAGGGTGCTCACCAATAGCTCCTCTTCATCCTGGAGAAAAGTAACTAGTGGGGTGCCACAGGGTTCTGTCCTGGGCCCAGTACTATTCAACATCTTTTTTTTTTTTTTTTAGTATTTTTATCAGACATCTATTTATTACAGATAATATCTTGGTGCATACTGACTGATAGATAGATTAATTATTTTAGAATCGATTGAGATATCTTTTTCAATGATTTTGATGAAGGAATAGAAGGCGTTGTTGAGTGTTACTGCCCAGGATTGCTCTGTCTGTTTCCTGCCTTAAGGGTTAAACTGTTCTTGTTTACTTCGCTGCCTTTGTTGGCAATTCGGCAGGCGGCCCCCAGCTTGTGAACTTCTAGCAGTTCCCAGCCTAAATCAGATAAGGCTTTCGCTCAGACTCTCTCTGACACTGTTCTCAAAACAAGAGCAGTGTTATGGCTAGTAAAATTCCCTTTCCCATGGTGTAGAAGTTGTTGACAAGTGTCTACTTAAGAGCTGCCTAAAAACAGGCAGTGTGCATTCTCTTTGTATTCTTTTTGCTATTGCTGTCTCTGACATGGATTTTACCTAAGCTTGCTAAATATGTAATCAAGCTTAGCTTTTCAATAAAGTTTCAATAAAGTTTTTAGATGAAACCGAATGGCCTCATTCTCTGGCAGCTTTATGGGACTTTACAAGTTTTTGTTCGGCTTTTAAGGGTAGCTGAACTGTGGGTCATGCTAGCATTTCCAGCATGCCCCCTGCATTTACCGTCAGGCATCCTTATCAAATACTCCAAATGATATCAAATTAGGAGGAGTAGCTAGCACCCCAGTGGACAAGATCAGAATTCAAAATGTTTTTAACAGATTAGCGAGCTGAACAAAATAAATTTCAACAGGGAGAAGTGTAAGGTACTATACTTGGGAAGAAAAAAAAATGAAATGCACAGATATAAGATTGGTAATAATAATAATAATAATAATAATAATAATAATAATAATAATAATAATAATAATAATAATTCGAGGGGGCATTACAACAGTATATAAATACATTAAAAACACTAAAATGTAACCCATCCTCCCCACCCACCAACCCTTCTAACCCCCTAAAACACATTAACTATTAAAAACAAATTAAAAACAAAATTAAAAACAAGAGGACAGTTGGTCGGAGGCGGTAGAGTACTAGTCTGGGAAGGCCTGTCAGAAGAGACCAGTCTTGACTGCTCTTTTAAAGCAGTCAAGACTGGTAATATGCCGGGTCTCTTCCGGCAGGCAATTCCATAACTTGGGAGCGACAGAAGAGAAGGTCCTCTGGGTAACTGCAGCCAACCTAGTTCTGACTGGCTGCAGTAAATTCCTCCCAGAAGACCTTAGTGGTAACACCTGGCTTGACCATAGTGCATGAGTCAGCAGTGTGATGTGGCAGCTACAAAAGCTAGTGAACTTGAGTCAGCAGTGTGATGTGGCAGCTAAAAAACCCAATGCAATTCTGGGCTACATCAAGAGGAGCATAGTGTCTAAGTCAAGGAAAGTGATAGTATCACTCTATTCTGCTTTGGTCAGATCCTACTTGGAATACTGTGTCCAGTTCTGGTCAACACCATTCAGGAAGGATATTGGCAAGCTGGAATGTGTCCAGAGGAGGGTGGCCAAAATGAAAGAAGGCCTGGAAACCATGCCTTGTGAGGAGCACACAGTCCATTCCAACATTGCTGTTTGAATGACCAGGAAAACTAACCAGGAAGCCACAATTTACCTGTGGACTGGGTATGATAGTTTCAAACAAGTCAGGATTAGAAACCAACTTTAAACTAAAGTTTGACTTATACATCCTTGCTTGTTTGGAAGCATTTAATCATCATTTCTGATTTTCATATAAACGGAAGATATGGTTAAGGACTGAATCCTGGTTTGTTTTGTTGCTCATGGAAAGGGAAGAGTGAAATGACAGGAAATGGGTGGGGTGGGTGAGCCCATCCTGGTTTATTAAGCAAACATTGTAAGTTTAGTGTGACAGGGAAATAGGAGGTCACTGTCTGCTAGATAATTTTGTAGGTGTTTTTAAAAAATGTGATTTTAGCTGTATTTTAATTTATGATGTACCCTGCTTTAAGCCATGAAGAGAAGTAGGTAATAAATAAATAAATATAAAATAATTAGGGTAATAATTCCTGGAAATCAAAAATGTTTGTGGAGCTTTTTTCTTTAATGCTGTTTCATAGATCATTTGTTGATAATAAGGACCTCTTGCTTTTGAACTTTGGAGGGGAGATGGCCTCACCACCAAACGAGTTCTCTGCATCCATCTTATCTATAGGTTACTATTAATTCTGTGGTGCAATGAGACCAATAAATATAGAGAAGCAGTGGGCTTTTGCAGTGTAGCAGGTAGCTCTGTGGTTGCCATGGGCTAAGTGCTCTTCTTCATGGCTGTGTGGCCTTCCTAGGACTCAGTTCTCCAGAAACATTCTCCATCCAGGTAAAGACAGGGGAGGCAAAGCCACCCTGGTCCTCTCCAGATGGCTCTTCCACACGACATATCCCCGTGCCAGTCAGAAACAAGGAATATTCCTCTTGCTTGTCTGCTTTCTTCCCAGACCTTGTTCAATGCCTGGTCTCAGAGGATGGCTTTGACATGCTGTTTCTCAGCATGATCATGAGTTGGCTGGGGACAAGCTGTGGATTGATCCGATACCCACAGTGCCGATACAGTTCCTCAGTGGATTGGACAGCAGCATTGGTCACAGAAGCATCACAGTCACCTTGGAGCTCCCGGAGGGCTGAAACAGTGAGACAAGCAGTTCTTTCTGTAAGGTTTATTTATTGTTAGTTGGTGTTCTGTATCACAGATCCATAATTGCTCTGTATTCACTGAGATTACCTAGTCACAGTTGTGGCACTGTTGCTACAATAGTAAATTCCCCCTACAACCCACCTTAAGGACCAGCAGCTGAACTGAGCATCCAGTTCCCTCCCACCAGCAAGTGAGGTTGCAGTAATCAGAAACAGGACTCCTGTTGCAGTTCCTTCTTACAGCCTCACTTGCTGGAGGGAGGAGGCTGGAAAAGTCATTCTCCTTGCACCCCAATCGCCATCTGAACAGACCTCTTCAACTTGATGTGGCTGCTGGCTCTTAAGATGGGCTTTGGAGGGTTGGAGCAGGACATATTACTTATACATTTGTAACTATGTAGTTGATGTTGTTAGTAGGTTGTACACCCTCACACTTTGATATGGTTTAATTGGTGAAATATGATTTAATTGGCAATATATATTAATTGCCATAAATATAAAATATACCCTGCTATGGCTGCATGGCTATGCTGACCAATAGCAAAAGGTTGGCCAAATATGTGCCTTGCAAAATAAGGTCAGGAAAGACCTCAAGGCATAGCCAGGCCATAGTCAGGAAACCACCAGGAAACTCTGGCAAAAATAGACTTGCAGTTAGCCTCTGATGACTCAACCTTTAAGAGACAATTGATTTGGTTAGACCTCATTGGTTAGGCTTTGGAATACTGTGTCCAGTTCTGGGCACTTCAATTCAAGAAGGATATTGACAAGCTGGAGTGTGTCCAGAGGAGGGCAACCAAAATTGTGAAGGCTCTGGAAGCCATGCCCTATGAGGAATGGCTTAGGGATCTGGGTATGTTTAGTCTGCATAAGAGAAGGTTAAGAGAGGACATGATAGCCATGTTTAAATATTTGAGGGATGTCATGTTGAGGAGGGAGTGGGCTTGTTTTCTGCTGCTCCAGAGACCAGGACAAGGAGCAATGGATTCAAGCTGCAGGAAAGGAGATTCCACTTGAATCTCAGGAATGACTTCCTGATGGTCAGAGCTGTCCAGCAGTGGAATATACTGCCTCGGAGTGTGGTGGAGTCTCCTTCTTTGGAGGTTTTTAAGCAGAGGTTGGGTGGTCATCTGTTGAGAATGCTTTGATGTGTGCTCCTGCATGGCAGGGGGTTGGACTGGATGGCCCCTGGGGCCTCTTCCAACTCTATGATTCTATGATAATAGCATCTGGAGATTCCCACAAGATGGCTGATTATCTTAACTGCTCTTCCTCTAGCTGAGCAAACCTCCCTTTTATCCCCACACCTGTCTGACAATTAAAGAGCTATCAAGACTACTGATAGCCCTTTGTCACCTCATGCTAAGACCATTAGCTCATTCTGGGGTTTGCAAATCCTGGGGTTTGCAGTTCAGGGAGGGGCCAGCTGGATTCCCAGGATTCCATAGGATGTTGAAAGTGGAATGATAGCGCTATAACAGTCTAGTGCAGAAATGGCCTAAGAGGGGCAAGAGCTCAAGGGCCAGCCTGGAGCGGGGTGGTCTGTCACAGATAGATATAACCATCAAGGAAGGAGAGGAAACTACTGGTAGAAGTGCTAACTATGATAAAATAAAATTAGGACTGATCAACAGATAAGTCCTGAGATGAACAGTAGTAGACTATTGAATTTGCCCAGAAAAAGGGACCTTTTCCATTCTTGAAAATCAACAACCCCCCCCCTTCCTTAACTCACCCAGAAAAATGTTCTCAACAACTGGTGTGGGCACCACATCTGGCTTCATAAACTGTGCATTGCATGCTAGGAAGATCAAAAGAGGGGAAAAAATGACATTTTTTCCAGATAAAAAGGTTCACGAGTTCTTACATATATAGACCCCTTTGATATATTAGGGGTAGGCAACCTTGGTTGGTCTGGGGGCCAATTTGCTTCCTTGAAACCCTTCAGTGACCATAAAGACTGACAAAAAATGAAATAAAACTGGAAGTGGGCAAAAATCCACTTCTGGTTTTGAAAAATGGTTATTTTAAAATGTTAAATAGTGCAAGAATGCCCTATTTATTATTTAAAAGGTGACCTCCCCTGCCCTGCCCTGCCCTCTCCCTCCCTCCCTCCCGCCCTCCTTCCTTCCTTCCATCTAATTTGCTGCAGACTGGCAGCCAATACCTCCCAAAACAGCTATTACCAGGCTGTACATCCCAACACTTTGATTTAACTGGCCAAATATATTTTTTTAAATTTTTTTAAATTATTTATTTGTATCCCGCCTCTCCATGTGGATCAAGGCGGCGAACAACTTACAAATAGCATGTATTTCGAAACATTTCTATACATGCCCCCAACAAGCTGGGTACTCATTTTACCGACCTGCGGAAGGATGGGAGGCTGAGTCAACCTTGGAACCCGGCAGGATCGAACTCACAACCTTGTGGCTTGTGGCTTGCAGTACTGGCATTTAACCACTGTGCCACCAGGGTTCCTTAATAGGTATAAATATAAAACGTGCCCTGCTATGGTTGTATGGCCAAGCTGGACAAAAGGAAAAACCTTGGATTCCCTTCTCTGGCCAGAATTCAGTAGGATGTCATACACAGGGGGTTGAAACCTTCCCTCACAGCTGAAACCTAATCGAGGGCTCATATTTTGAGATATCCTGCCCTTTTGCTTGTCATTACCGATCAATATAGCTGCTGCCTCTCGGTAGGAAGCATTCCTGCTCTTCAGGAATTCAACCATTTGGGCCAGCATTTCTGGAAACTTTTGTTTATAATGCCATACCTGAGGGGAAAACAAAAGTGCAGTCAAGATGCAGAATCGGTCTTTGTCTTTCCTAAGAATTCCACCTCCTCCGAATGTCTATAATGTTCAGGGTGCCCAGTGTTTCAAGCTGTATTTACTGAGGCCATTTCCGCACTAGACTGTTATAGCACTCTTATTTCACTTTCAACATCCTATGGAATCCTGGGGTTTGCAGTTTAGGGAGGGGCCTCAAAGACTGCAAACCCCAGGATTCCATAGGATGTTGCAAGTGGAATCATAGCGCTATAACAGGCTAGTGCGGAAATGGCCTGAGAAGCCTTTCTGTAGTCAGGGGAGAAAGCATGTTTTTTCCCTGAAAAAGTTCTGTCTCTTGACAGATTCTGAACTCTATGAAAATATGAGGACAGGAACCAGAATTATGTGTGTGTGTGTGTGTGTGTGTGTGTGTGTATATATATATATATATATATATATATTGTTGCTCATCAAGGGTAAGGAATAGTAGGAGCTGAGGAGACTACATTAGCTCTGCCAGGAGACTTTGGAGGGCCAACCCACAAAACATTTACTTATTTTTGCCCCCTGAATTCCCTATATTATTCCCTCCCTCTGTCTCTCACTGATGCTTAGAAACCTGGGCCACCCACTCCCCTCACCCAACCTCATTCAGGTCTCCACTGGTGATATCTCTCAGTTTCAAGGCTGATGCACTTAGTGATATGGAAGAGAAGACAAGATCCTATGTTAGGATTGCACGTGTAGATCTCTAGTTCTGGATTTACATATTGGTTATGCTCCGTAACCCTTGTGTTAAAAGGCATCGTTGCACAATGGAATCAAGACACAATATGTGCAATCAAATGCATAACCAAGTGTGAAATATTCATCCATGTGAAATATGTGTCCATGTCTGTCTAAGCTCAGTGCTCATCCGTGAGCATCCATGCACCATGCTCAATGTCCACAGGCATTCCATGCATAACTCCACTTCTATAGCTATGAACCAAATGCAGATATTCTGCAGCAGTTAAAAAGGTCCAACCATTTCTGTAGAGGAATGTCTGCATGCATAAGACACCAAGAGGGTTCTAGCCTATGTGTCTCGTTGACGATAGGTGTGTAAGACCCAAGTGAACTGGTGGCTGTGTTAGACTGAGATATGCAGTCATCAGTTGCAGTCTCTAGAACTGGGGTGCAGAATTCCCTCCCTCCACAGTGTTGGACTGTAGCTTCCTCCATTACCCATTCATGGGTACTTTGTCTAGGGCTGATGTGAATTGCAGTCCAACGAAATCTGGAGGCCACACTTTCTTCACTATAACCTTTGAGAAGCAAAATCTGTGGGGAAAAGATCAAGACCAAAGCAAATAGAAGAGGATCCTAAAAACTTAGATAAAACATGGGCAGTCTCAGAAGAAAGCAGTCCACTTTCTCTCTTGGTAGCCTGAGGCCTGGCCCTTTCAAGGAATGAAATGTGTTCATCAACCCTAGTCAGAATAGTAGCATTGTGAAAGATGTGCCAATGACTAGATGTCATTGCACAATACGTAATACATGATTCACAACCACAATGCAAAGTATAAAATGCACAACTGCAGCTGCAGTGCACAATGTGTGTCTTGCAAAGGCAAGGTACAGATGATCATGCTGTCTGAACAATTCCATTTCCACGACCAACGGTGGCCCAGCACGCATAGTGTGACTTACACATGTCTCTAACAGAGTTCTGGCCTCAGTCTTACTTACAATGTAGTTGCAGATGTTTATGTATGTGGTAGAGATTGTGTCATGCATTTCATAATCAAAGATGTCGTGGGGCATGTCAGTCCATTTCATGAAGCTGGCACAGCTACGAAGGGCTCCCCTAGAGACCTGGACAATGAAATGAGAGACAAGTTTAGCCAGATCAGTTGCTGTTGCTGTTGCTCCTTCTTACATTGAAGCCTCAGAAGGACTAGAATCATAGAATCACAGAATCATAGGGATGGAGGAGATCCACAAAGGCTATCCAGTCCACCCCCCTGCTATGCAGGAACACACATCAAAGTATTCCTAACAGATGGCCATCCAGCTTCTGCTTAAAAACCTCCAAAGAAGGAGACTCCACCACACTCTGAGGCAGCAGATTCCACTGCCAAACAGCTCTGACCATCAGGAAGTTCTTCCTGAGGTTCAAGTGGAATCTCTTTTCCTTACTTTGAATCCATTGCTCCTTGTCTTAGTTTCTGGACGACTGGAAAACAAGCCTGTTCCCTCTTTGATATGACATCCTTTCAAATATTTAAACATGGCTATCATGTCCCCTCTTAACCTTTTCTCCTGCAGACTAAACACACCTAGCTCCCTAAGCCACTCCTCATAGGGCTTCATGGCTTCCAGACCCTCCTCTGGACACGTTCCAGTTTGTTGACATCCTTCTTGAACTGAGGTGCCCAGAACTGGACACAGGATTCTAAATGGGGTCTGACCAAAGCATAATAGAGTGGTACTATTACTTTCCTTGATCTGGATGCCATGCTCCTATTGATGCAATCAAGAATTGCATTGGGTTTCTTGATTGCCTCATCACACCGCTGACTCATGTTCAGTTTGTGGTCTTCTAAGACTCCTAGATCCCTTTCAAACATAATGATATGGGAAAGTTCTCCATGTGTAGTAGATTCCTTACTCTCCATAGCACAGCAGGTGGGAAGGATAAACAGGGCGAGATATATCCAGCATTGGAGTCCAGACAGGGAAATAATGGACTCAGACTATGTTTCCTATTGGTTGAATGATAGCTGGATGTTGTCAGAGCAAGTAGTGACTGGGGGCTCTCAGGTCACTGGGATGTTAAAGTGGCTTTAGAAGAGCTATCCAAGGTGCTGATCCTGTTTGGAGGATATTGCATTTACAGGTTTGTAACCTATAATTGAGGGAGCCAGTGTGGTGTAGTGGTCTGAGCATTGGGCTATGACCTTGGAGACCAGGATTTGATTCTATGCTCAACCATGGAAACCTATTGGGTGACCTTAGGCATGGCACACACTCTCAGCCCCAGAAAACCCCATGATAGGTCTCCTTAGGGTTGCCATAAGTCTGAAGTGACTTAAGGCACACAAAGAGCCCTGGTGGCGCAGTGGTTAAATGCCGGCACTGCAGCCACAAGGTTATGAGTTTGATCCTGCAGGGCTCCAGGTTGACTCAGCCTTCTATCCTTCCATAAGTTTGTAAAATGAATACCCAGGTTGTTGGGGGCAATTAGCTAACACATTGTAAACTGCTTAGAGAGCACTTAGCTGATAAGCAGTATAGATATACATATGCTATTGCTATTGCTAACAATTACAACAACAACAACCACAACTACCTGGAATTATGGATGTGTAATCTCTCTGCATTCACTAACCCTACTTAGTCACAATCATGGCACTATTGCCAGAATCACAAATGCCCTCCAACCCATCATAATGACTGTGCCACATTGAACAAAGGAAGTCTGTCCAGCTGCTGACTGAGGTTCAAGGAAAGTGACACTTTCAGACCCCCCCACAAAAGTGAGTGAAGCTGTGACAATCAGAAGCAGGATGCCTGTTGACATTTCTCCTTGTAACCTCACTGGCTGGAGGAAGGAAGCCAGAAGCATCTTCCTCCTTGCACCTCAGCTGGCAGATGATCCTTTGCTTGATGCAGCTGCTGGCTGTTAAGGTGGGCTTCAAGAAGTTGGACCAGGAGACATTATGCTGGGCGTCCTGTGCAGCACACACACAATTCAGTCCCACAAAACCTGGTGTCATGGGAAATCTATTTAGATTTGCCAATAATAATTGCATTTTGTGCTCTGCTTGGAAAAGACCAAAGCTAAAAACATGAATTTCAACAGAGAGAAATGTCAGGTCCTGCACTTAGGCAGAAAAAACTGAATGCACAAATATAGGATGGGGGGCGTGTGGCTGGATAACAGTACATGTGAAAGGGTTCTAGGAGTCTTGGTGGACCACAAGCTGAACATGAATCAGCAGTGTGATGCGGCAGCCAAGAAAGCCAACGCGATTCTTGGTTGCATCAATAGGAGTATAGTGTCTAGATCAAGGGAGGTAATGATACCACTCTACTCTGCTTTGGTTAGATCTCATTTGGGATACTGTGTACAGTTCTGGGCACCTCATTTCAAGAAGGATAGTGACAAGCTGGAACGTGTCCAGAGGAGGGTGACCAAAATGGTGAAGGGTCTGGAAGCCATGAAGCCCTAAGAGGAACAACTTAGGGAGCTGGGGATGTTTAGTCTGAAGGAGAGAAGGTTAAGAGAGTACATAATAGCCATGTGTAAATATTTGAAGGGATGTCATGTCAAGGATGGAGTGGTCTTGTTCTCTGCCGTTCCAGAGACGAGGACAAGGAGCACTGGATTCAACCTGCAGGAAAGGAGATTTCACCCGAACCTGAGGAAGAACTTTGTGACGGTCAGAGCTGCTTGGCAGTGGAATATGGTGCCTCAATGGAGTGTAGTGGAGTCTCTTTCTTTGGAGGTTTTTAAGCAGAGGCTGGATGGTCACCGGTTGGAAATGCTTTGATGTGTATTCCTGCATGGCAGGGGGTTGGACTGGATGGCCCCTGGGGTCTCTATGATTCTATAAGGTGTGTGCACATTGGTGTATGTGCCTTCAAGTGTTGTCTTATGATGATCCCATGAATTTTACAGGGTTTTCTTTGGGAAGGAATACTCAAGAGGGATTTTTGCCAGTTCCTTCTGCTGAAAAATATACTACAGCACCTGGCATTCATTGGTGGTCTCCCATCCAAGTACTAATCAGGGCTGACCAGCACCAGCTTAGCTTCCAAGATCAGATGCAATCTGGTGCCTGTGCTTTGTGAACAAGTCAAGGAAAGATTAAAAATGCAGGAATGAATTCTTCCTCTGAGGACAGCACATAAGGAGATAGTGAAGAGGTGAGATATAGCAGAGCAAGCTTCTCCAAGAGAACCCAACCAGCTAAATCTTACAACTGGGCAGATGATGATGATGTTGTTGGTGATGATGGTGGTGAACAGTTTCCCACCTTTTCCCCAGTTTGGGACTCAAGGTGGCTTACAACATAGTTAGAAATTGACTGTGCACAAAAGTTACCCAGCTATTAATTACAGTAATGCAATTAAAAGAGCTTGAAAGGAGTCATCCAAGGTGCTGAACCTGTTTAGAGGCTAGCGCTTAGTACTTTGAACAACTCTTTTAAAATCCAGATTAAAACCTGAAGTAGATGCACCATCTCAAACAGGCGTAAGAATCACCTGCTGCCCCTGAACAGAATTAAGGAGGTACTGAATTTTGGGACAGTTTTGGCAGACCACACATTGAAGAAATGAGAGTGTAACTGTCTGTCAGGGTAGTTACACTAGTAGTGTGGGAAGTAATGGCTTCTGCTCTTTCCCAGGCACACACGTGTGGCTGAAAACACCCAGGTGCAGCTCTTCCCCACAACTGCTGATTGCTTATAGTGGTGCAGCCCAAGGCAAAGATGTTGTGCAAAGAAAGACAGGATATCTTCTTCTGCAATTGCCTTAAACACACTTATGCTGGCAGAACCAGCAGCTATCAGCACAAATCATTTACAGGATTCCAGCTTCTATGTGTAAATATATAAATAACCCAGCTCTCTGAATGAGGTTTCTTCCCTTGCCACAGGAGGGAAAATCCCACTAGTACCTTGGTGTTTAACTGCAACAAAGCAGAATTGTCCAAGGTTCCCTTCTGCAATTCCATCTGTGATTGCATCTATGCAGGATGATTTACCTGCACAACTTTTCAGTGACTACTCTGTGAACAAGATCACAGATTCCTTGGGATCTGATGCCCCCTCCACATGTGTTGGATTTCAACTTCCAGAATTTCCAAACTGACATGGTTCCCGGCTACACTGGGCACAGGCGATAAAGTTTCACCACACATGATTAGAGTTCCTTCACTCACCTCTCTTGTTGAAGAGTCTGTTAGCTGGATTAAGAGGGGAACGAGGCTTTTAAAAACATCTTCTGTCACACCGTTTCTATGGTTTTCTTTCACACCCTTCAGCAACATCGCAAAGACAACAATGGAGGTGCGTCGCAATTCAGTGTCATCCTGAGAAGAGAGAGAAAGGGATAAGGATAGCAGCTGTTCCCAAATTCTGTGCAGAGTAGCATGCTAATCAGTTCTCTGAGTCTGAGTCTGGAAGGGCTCAGAAGAGGCTGACCAAAATGGTAGAAGGCCTGGAAACCAGAAAGCCCTATGAGGAGTGGCTTAGGCAGCTGTGTATGTTTAGACTGGAGAAGAGAAGGTTAAAGAGGTGACATGATAACCATGTTTAAATATTTGAAAGGATGTCATACGGAAGATGGAGCAAGTTTGTTTTCTGTTGCTCCAGAGACTAGAATACGGAGCAATGGTTTGAAACTATGGGAAAAGAAATTCCACCTAAACATTTGGAAGAACTTCCTGACAGTAAGAGCAGTTTGACAGTGGAATCCACTGCTGCCTTGGAGTGTGGTGGAGTCTCCTTCTTTGGAGTTTTTTAAACAGAGGCCATCTGTCAGGAGAGCTTTGATTGTGTCATCCTGCATGGCAGTGGGTTGGACTTGATGGCCCTTGTGGTCTCTTCCAGCTCTACGATCCTATGATTCTATAATTCCATTTGGTTTTGATGGTACAAGAGCACAAGCCAGGCCTACCGCAAGTGTGATGGAGTCCCACCTGGGCCACCGGGGTCTCAGTGGAGTGAGTTGATTTTAGGGCACTGTAAATTGTGTGGTGTGTTCTCCTGCTACTTAGAATCGTCTTTACATGCTGACAAAATTCTGGCAGATGCTGTGCTACATCCCTGGCTTGGACTAAGCTCAAATTTCAGGTTTGTTGACTTACATCACTCAAGTATTTCAAGAGGTGTGGGATAAGGGCTGTCCCCTTGTACCCAAATTCCTCTACATCCAAGTGATGGAACATAAACTGGAGGGACTTAATGGACTCTTTGGCAATATTCCTGTCTGGATCCAAAGCACAGCTTATCAAGGGAGAGAGGAGGGGTTCCAGAACTTCATCCTGAAGGAAGCAAGGAAAGAAGCCATTAGGCACTGTGGTGATAGAGCACTAAGAACATTTATATCTGGCTGCTTCAATTTCCACCCTTAAAGCAGAATATGAGAAACAGATTTATGCATAAGTATACCAGATCTTAGAAGTAATGAGTCACAAGCTGTTAAGTTACTAGCAAAAAGTTACTTTTCTTGCAATGGGAGGGTAAGCAAGTCCCCTTTCAAAAATAACACAATGAATGGGAATGACCTCATGTTATTGATAAAACAAATTGGGCTATAAATGTTTTTCTTATATGGGTATTATGTGCAAGAATTGATAATATTAATAGTATTCTCCTCGCTAGATGAAACTACTGGAGTTTTTATTTGTACGTCACTTACAGTTTCAAAGACCACTTTGAATTTACCCTCAAAAGCAAACTGCAAACCAAGCTAACCAACGTAGGATAGATGAATTTTGATGGCTGTATTTTGAATTAACTTCAGTTTCTGAACTGTTCTTAAGGGCAGTGGTACATACTGTGCACTGAAACATAGTGGCCTGCATGCTACTAATATACAATTTGAGAGTGAGATCTGCATTCTCCAGTTCAGAGATTGGAAAGTAGTCATAGTAGTCGTAGTAATAGTAGTAGTAGTTCTGGTAGTTATGTTTTTTTTTAAAAAAAACCTTGTTAACTCATTACTAGAGCTAGAGAACAATTGTTAGTTTTGCTGCCCAGTTAAAATTAATCTTTTGACTTATTCACTGTAACATGGATATATTTACAGCTGCAGAAATGTCACTTCCAGGTGCCATTTTAGCCAAAAAAAAAAGGCAGTGTGTACAGGGTGCTAGTCCAGCTTAGACTGGTGTATTGGATTGCACCGTTGTGCAACCAGTCTTGTAATAGATGCTACAGTCAAACTCTCTGTCCTTTGCAACAGTGACTCCACATTTCTACCCACTGCTAAGAACCATACTTTACAGACCTTTCTAGGCAGTACTTGTATACTTTAGGCAACCTTTGAGAAAGTACAGCTCCTTGCATAATGGCGTTTATGCTAACCCTAAGCCACAACAGAATCCCAGGTAGCTCATTTGGGGCTCCTCCAAACCAGGAATTTGTTCCCGATGTCACTTCTTGTCTCTTTTTTCCAATTTCCTCTCCAAATAATCTTCCTTCCCCCCGCCACACAAACTGCCTCCTTTTACATCTTAGATGCAATGAAATTGCTGTCAATGAGGTGGAACTCCAACCCTGAGAGCAGAGAGGAAGACTGAGAGGTTGGAGGGGAGCAGGGACGAAAATGCAGCAATTGGAAAGGGAAGGGAAGAAGAGAATTGGGCCATTTCCACGCTACACTGTTATAGTGCTTTTATTTCCCTTTCAACATCCTGTGGAATTCTGGGGTTTGCAGTTTACTGAGACCAAAGAGCTCTCTGACTGGGAATTCTAAAGGCCCCTCCCTAAACTGCAAACCCCACATTCCACAGGATGTTGAAAGTGGAATAATAGCACTAGAACAGTGTAGTGCAGAAATGGCCCTGGAGAGGTAAGGAGGAGGGGAATGACACTGAGAGATCTGAGAGAGAGGGAGATCAGCAGCTGCTAAGGGGAAGGAGGGAGACAGATAATGAGATTGTAGTGAGGGGAAGAGGCCTAAATACCCTAAAGGCAGATCCCATCTGATCTTGCAAGCTACGCAAGGCCAGCCCTGGTTAGTACTTGGATGAGATACCATCAACAACTATCAGGTGCTATAAACTCTATTTCAGAGGAAAGAACTGGCTAACCACATCTGAATATTCCTTGCTTAAGAAAACCTTTTGAAATTCATGGGTCACAGGCACAGGCAATCTGAAGATACATACATACACAGAGAAACTCCACTATATACCCTAAAGGCACCAGATAGCATCTGACCATGGAAGCTAAGCAGGATCACCCCTGGTTATTACTTGGATAGGAGACTGCCAACAAATGCCAGGTGCTGTGGCCTATATTTGAGAAGAAGGATCTGGCAAAACTACCTTTGAGGATAAGAAAGTCTAAGAAAGCCCTATGAATTTCATGGGTTCACCATAAGTCAATAGGCACACAAACAGGGTGAAAGATGACATGGATTGAGAGATTGGGGAGGAAGGGAGGAATGATATGAGCCGATGGGATAGGAAAGGAGGGCCAGAGACCATCAAATGAGATGGTGGGGTGAAAGGAGATAAAGAGACTGGAGGTGAAGGAGAGGAGGAGATTGGGAGAGTGCTCTCCTGCCCTGTGGGAAGAGAGAGGCAGAGACTGGATTGGTGTGGGAAGACTGGGAATCAGACGGCAGCTACGTCTCAAGACCAGTTCCTTCAGAACATGGGCAAGACTGCTTTATGGGGAGTGGGTGGTGATCAACAGCCTGGTTGAAACAACTTTGTGGTTGTGTGCCTTCAAGTCATTTCCAACTTATGGAGACCTTAGGGCAAACCTATTATGGGTTTTCTTGGCAAGAGTTCTTCAGAGGGGGCTTGCCATTCCCTTCCTCTCAGTCCGAGGCAACTTAACTTGCCTGAGGTCACCCAGCAGGTTTCCATGGCTGAGCCATTCAGACACTGGTCTTCCAGAATCCTTGACCAGTGTTCAAGCCACTCCACCACACTGGCTCTGAGAAAAACTGGTGACAAGCAAATGCATTAGTCATTTTTTCTCTAATGTTAGGGTTGTCAGGGCAGAGTTATCCCAGGCTTGACCCCTTGTGATGTCACAGGAAGGGGGACCTGGTAAAGTTAGAAAAGTGATGTTAGAAGGGGGCAGACTCTACTGGTGTTGGTTGTTGTTGTTGTTGTTGTTGTGTGCCTTCAAGTTGTATCTGACTTACGGCAACCCTAAGGCAAGACTTTCATAGGGTTTTCTGGGGCTGAGAGTATGTGATGCACTCAAAGTCAACCAATGAGTTTCCACAGCCAAGCAGGGAACTGAACCCTGCTCTCTAGAGTCACAGTCCAGAGCTCAAATCACCATACCACACTGGCTTTTGGTGATGCTAATAGGCAGATTATATTAAGTATCAGCCACGGTTGCATTAAAAATAACCATTGTTATCACAGTTATGATATGTCTGATGAAAGCACTAGATATCCTTTTTGATATCAAATAATTTGGCCTTTGCTTGACCTTTCTCTGCCACCCTACTCCACGTGTTTGCAGAGGTCCACCGGACAAGCATGTATTGGGCACGGCCGTTAATGGTTGTACATTCCAAACCTCATTTAGGCAGGCAACTTAAGCCTCTCCGATGCTTCAGGGAACACCTTCTTGCAAACCGGCCTTGCTCAGCGTGAATCTACACAAAGACGCCTGGCCGAGTGCCGAGCCATTCCTTTATGTTGGGCCATTAGCATACTGGCCATACGATTGTCATCCAGCACTAAGCTCATCATGCAAAACCTGACCTTTTCCAACTCCTTTGTCCAGCTCCAAAATTCCTTTGTTCTCACCGAGCATGACATGGCCTGTAGGTACAATCCACCCTATAAAAAGTCCCCATTTTTGGGACTACCTCGGACTACTTTGGACTTCCATCCCGCCTTGCTGTCGGTTTGTCCAGTGAGCTCCCCTCAGCGAATTGCACTGAGCTTTCTTCCCCTCAACCTCCTCTTCTCTCCAGGACTACGAGACCAGGTGTCGTATTACCCATTCCCTAAAAACTCCTCATTTCTCTTTCCCAGTTAGTTAGTGTATGTCGTGTCTTTTGTGTTGCTTGTCCTCAATAAAATATTATTTGTTACTTTAAAACTTGTCTAACCGCTCTCTGACCTGACGCTGTAGACATAGGGTAAAAGATCCCAGCTAAAGTTACCCTGCCTCTCTTTAGCTTAAGAGAGTGCTTGAGCTTAATTTCCCCCTCTTGTGTTTTATTTGGTTATTTGGGCACCCCTCCTGGGACCCCCAACATACAGGGTAACACCACCTAGTCTAATGAATTAGGAAAATACACCCATACTCAGACTTTTAAGGGAGTGCTTTTGCCCTGAGATTCCTCCCACTTGTGTAGAGGACTAGAGAAGAGGATCCAGGCCTTGAGACTCTGTGCCAGGCCCTGAGATCTGGGAACACCAGTTTCTTTTAGAGCAGGAATAAAATATCTTAGAAAAGGGGAGGGAAAGTTCAAAACATGCCATGATCAGCAAAATGTCTGCTGGGCAGAATGAATGAATGAATGTAATTACAGCAACAAATACTGCTAAGTCTAGAGACATTTGCCTGGCTGGAAAAACTCTTAGGTTGGGATTGGGTTTCAGACTTCAGTCCCAAGACCTTGTCTCTCTTCTGTCCCTTGTATGCATTCTTCTTCCAGCCCTGAAAACCATTCAGGTCACACAGTGAGCTTCTTACCTCCAGGGGATGCTGCAAGAGATGTCCCAGCCCTCGAACACTGAAGATTCTCATGAGGGGACAGGTTTGTGTCATCCACTCTCGGATGACATCCAGGATGTCTTGCTTCACAAAAAAGTAGCCTATCTCTGGGTGATAAAGAAGCTGAGGGACAAACAAACAAGCAAACACACACCTCCTGATAAGCATGTTAGAGATAGCAACTTCAGCTGCTAGTTTGCACATCATTCTAAGAGTTTAGGCGTAACATGTATTCATGTCATTTCCTGTTTGCTTGTCTTAGCCACACCTTCTCTCTTCCTGCACCAGTGTTTGTACCAGTCAGCATTCCACAATTTGGGTGCCACAGCTGAGAAGGCCCTCTCCCATGTCCCAAAACAGTGTACTGACCTCAATGGTGGGACACAGAAGAACCCCCCACCCAGCAGACCTCAGTCCTTGGGAGGCACAGATATAGGGAGAAGCTCTCCTTCAACTATCAAGGTCCCAAGTCTTTTCAGGTTTTAAATGTCATTACAAGCATCTTGAATTCAGAGTGGGAGCATATTGTCAGCCAGTGCACTTCTTTTAAGACTGGGATTATAGGCTGTCTATATGGTATTCCAGTCAGCAATGGAGCTCCTGCATTTTGCAACAGCTGCAGCTTCCAAATTTTCTTCACAGGCAGCCCCATGTGGAGCACTGTGCAGTTGTTTGATCTGGACATTACTTTTGCATTGAGCTGATGTGATTAAGTTATCTCTGTCCAGGAAAGGCCTGGCCACCCATACAGAAGGGCACTTATACCCTGCTGGCTGGATTTGCACAGGCAACTTGGCCACTTTGCTTTGTGAAAGGAATAGTGGACTAGACGGACCTTTGGTCTGAGCCAACATGGCTTTACTTAGGTTCTTAAGGCTCCAGGGCATGACCTGAAGATACATAATGCATCCACCTCGCTGAAGCTATACAGCATCAAAATCTGAGTCATGCTTGGATGCAAGATGCTGTGGGTACCTCATGAGTGTTAACTTGAATTCTGTGGGAAACTGTTCAAACACATATGAGAGAAATAGTAGAAATTTTGGTGGTTAAGAGGTGGCTTTGCATACAGCACTCTCTGATTCTGCCAAGTGCATAAGACTGTAATAGGAACTGAATTTAAGATAGGATATTCCTTTGTTGTCTGACTTCTGAGGAACCCAGAGAACGTACACAACAGCCTTTCTCTACGACACACAGTTGGTAGTGGTGGTGGAGACCTGCATGGCAGTGGTGTGATGAACTTACTCTGGGTTTTATCCCATACTTTAAAAGTTGGGTTGGGTTGGATTCAGCACCTTGGAGAGATCCGACAAAACCCAGAATGGATTCCTTGCATCATTGATAAGGAGTGTATCCTGCAGCTGGGAGCCACAGCTGAGAAAACCCTCTCCTATGACCTCCCACTGGTGGGTTACAGAGGACAGCCTCTCCCCCAGATTTGTTTTTGTTCCTTGCTTGGGACTGCTCAAACTCGAGTTGTGTGCATATGCCATCCACCATTGGCACATCACAACCCATGGCTTCCAGAAAGTGTGCATGCATGGCCAGCTTTCAACTCTCACCTCAGTGAAGAATGCCATCCCAACTGTCCTCTCCTTCACATCAGCACGCCGGAGATACGTATTGGCCTGTTTGAACATCATCTTGAGGTGCACTTTGGTGAAGGCAAACAAGGTCCTAGAACATTGAACATCAGAAATACAAGTATTGCAGTTGGTGGGAAGTACTGCAGTTGGTGGGAAGAATCATAAGTATTGCAGTTGGTGGGAAGAATCACATGGGTCTATTTGCTGTACATCATGAGTGGACCAGAGATTCATTTACTCATTCTTTCATGCATACATTCATACCGTCAATTTATATCCCACCCTTCATAAAATCTCAGGACAAGTTATCAAAAATATTAAAACAAAGTACAATAAACATCTAACAAAACCAATAAACAGAAAAGCAAAGAATCAATAGTAAATCTCTGATATTCATTGGCCCATCACAAATGCACAGATGAGTCTTAACCTGGCATTGAAGCACCATTAAAGTAGGTATTCAGTTGGAGCTTCTTGCAGGAGGAATTTCCATAAATACCACTCTGTTGAAGGACGCACCTTGTTTGAATACCCAATGTACTTTACTTAATGTGGGATGATGGACAGACCCAAATTTTCTAAAGACTGAAGGGCCAGTAGATAAAAAGGAGATTTAGGCGTATGTTCAATTGTTAGTCGTAACTAGAGTAGACCATTGAATCAATGAGAACGTAGTAAATCAACCTCTATGTGAATTCTATTTGCTCGTTGTTGCTATGTGCTGTCAAGTCAGTTTTGACTTATGGCAATCCTATGAATGAGAGAGCACCAAGAGACCTTGTTATTCACAGCCCTGCTCAGATCTTGCAAACACAGGCAGCCGTGGTTGATTGAGCCAGTCTAGAATCATAGAGTTGAAAGAGACCACAAGGCCCATCAAGTCCAGCCCTCTTCTGCCATGCAGGAATACACCATCAAAGCACTCCTGAGAGGTGATGATGATGATCTTTATTTATATCCCACCTTTTTCTCGAAAGGACTCGAAGCAGCTTACAATATTTAAATTAAAAAGGCCATCCAAAGGCCACCAGCCTCTGCTTAAAAACCTCCAAAGAAGGAGACTCCATCACACACTGAGGTGGCACCATATTCCACTGTCCGGAAGTTCTTCCTAAAGTTTAGAAGGAATCTCCTTGCCTGTAGTTTAAAGCCGGTGCGCTGTCTCCTAGTCTCTGGAGCAGCAGAAAGCAGGCTTGCAGAAAGCCCATCTTCCATATGGCATCCTTTCAAATATTTAAAAATGGCTATTATGTCCCCTCTTAACCTTGGTCCTTTTTGCACACAGTTTCTGTTGTGGGAGGGCTCCTTGAGTGTCGCGTGAATGGGAGCATCGGTCTGTACGATGCACTCCCATTCACGCAACGCTCAAGAGCTGGACGCAGAGCGGACACGCACCTTTTTATTTTCGGCTTTAAGCCAAAAATGGTGCACAGTCGCGCAATGCTCCCAGGGCCCACGCGTACTTACCTGCTGTGCTGTGCATCGGGCGAGCCGGGCCGGCTGCGCTTCCTCCCCCAGCGCAGCCTACAGCTCCCAGGCTGCACTGCGGAAGGAAAGGGCGGGGCGCTCACGCGACAGTTGCATGACCAGGAAGCCAGCTGTGGGAGAATGGAGGAGCAATGTGGGTGCCTTGCGCAAGAGGCTGCTTGCGCGAACGGCACCCCCCACCTCCGCAAGCAGGTAACGTGCGGAAAGGGCTTGTTTCCTCCAGGCTAGACATACCCAGCTCCCTAAGCCTGTCCTCACAGGGCAATCTACCTGCCATGTGGTCTTCCTCTTCTCCTACTGCCTTCCACTTTACCAAGCATTATTGTCTTTTTCAATGAATCTTGTTGTCTCGTGATTTGTCCAAAATACAACAGCCTCAGTTAGCTTTTAGAAAGATTTCACTAGAAGATTTTCATTTATTCAATGGGTATATTCTAGTTGGGGCTAACATTTGGGTTTAAGCCCAAGAAACCTGATGGGTAAAATATCTTAAAGGAAAGGAAAGAAAGACATGTATGGATATGTACACACATGTGGATACTGAATGTTGGGAGCTCTACCCTCTTCATCCCCAATTTTATCCAAATGAGACATAACTCCATACTGTATCCTAATCAATAGCAAGAGAAGCTACTAAAATGTAACTGGTTCATCTCCCCTTTGGTGCCCTGATAACTAGAAGATTCATTGTGAAGTGATATAAAATAGCAGTATAAATTATGCAAGCTTCAGACAATTATCTCCATTATTAGTATTATTACTATTACTCTTTTATTTTTTTGCACTCTGCCTTTTCCTGAATCCTGGGACTGAAGGCAGCTTACATAAAATAAGGAAAGATATAAATAAAAAAATTTACATCGCTAAAAACATGCAAAAATTAAACAATCATTGAACTATTAATAAAATTAAAAGCAATTTTAAAAACATATCTGTTAAGAAGCAATAAATAAGGACAATGCAACATGTTATTAAATGTCCTTTCACCCAATGCAGCCTGGAAGAAGTCAGGCTCTGGAATAATTAACATTATTATTCTCAATTTCAACATCTAGATGTTACCAAGTACAGTTCTGGACTACCCATGGTTTGGCATGTGCTGGAGGTTTGTGAGAGTGATGGCTCTTCTTTTTTCTGGGATGCACAACTGTATGGTGACTAGAAGTTCCCTGCCCCCTGTCCAACCCCTCCACTTGTCCTGAATTAGCAGGGACAGTCCTGATTAATCCTCTGTCATCCCACTTTTTCAGCTGCTTTTAAAATGTCCCACTTTATCTCTCCCTTTCCCACTATCCCCCTTTGTCTTCAGCTTACTTCAGATGAGATTCAAAGTATAAAACTAGTTTGCACTCAGTTAACTCAGCAGAGGAGAGAAGGGGGAGTATTGTTACCCTACCCTACCACCCCTCCCGCAAGACCTGCTATTTTCATAAATTGGACTTATTGATGACTATAGAACACAATTGAGATCATGCTGATTGGAGATGTGTTTCAGGGTCAAACTGACCTGAGATGTGTCCAGGCTCATAAGTCCAGTGGATTACATGGAAAAGCCCAGTGCTAATGGATTTGTGGCAATCCTTTTACCACTCCATGCTCTTTGCATTTCTGTATACAATGAAAGATGAACTACCCAGATTGGTGAGCAATTAGAGACCATCTCTTGCTCTTACCCTACAGAGATCTTCCTTATACACCCTTCTTGACAGAACATTAAGAGATTGTCATGAGTCCCATCAATGTTTTGTCACACCAGAGTTAAGCAATTAGCTCATTCCAGACCCCTTTGTCAATCCCATGGGAAAGCCATTATGGCTTTGAGAACACCCCCCCTCAGGGTGTGAAATAGAGGCCCTTTCCGCATGTGGGAAAGGAATCGCGCAAAAACGGGGACTCACCGGATTTCTTCAGCATCCGGGCGAGTCCGTCGGGATGAGGAGCAGTACGAGCTCATCGCTCCGCACTGCTCCGGCGTCCAAAATGGTGGCTTCCAGTTGGCTCTCCACCCACTGGAGAAGCTCGCCAGCCTAAAGCCTGCCCCCGGCAGATCTGTGCTTGCCTGCAAATCTGCACTGGAGCATGGCGACAGAGCGACATGGAGTGGCATGCTCTGTGCTTTTTAAAAACCTCTTAAAAGACGTTTTTAAAAAGGACGCTGCGCAACCAGTTCCGGTCACTCCGAACTGGACTGAGATGTGGAACTATAAAAAGTAGTCTGCCCCAGTCCACTCCACGGTGCAGAAGACCTCTGTTGGAGGTCGCTCTGTGCCATTTTAATAGCCCGGTGTGGAAATGGCCACAGTATCAAAACCCTAGCAATCAAAACCCAGGCAATAGTAGTAGGTAGGATGTAGTACATAGTGCCTCATACTGCCATTCCTCCCTGCTACCTTCAGACACTGCCGGACTCCCTCCACTGTGGTCACTTCTTCAGGACTGGTAACTATCATCCTTTCCATCCAATCTCTCTTTATTTCTTACCTCATTTCAGATAGCCTTGTATGGTTCTTAACTTTATTTAACTTGAACTGGAATCCTCTTTACAGTTAGTAATGGTATACATAGGTGAAAAGATCCTACCATTACCCTCCTCTCGCAGGCCTCCTTTGAGCTATAATTCCCTCAAATTCTAAGGAGACGTTGGCATTGCAGGTGAGCCCCAACATCCCCCACCTCTCAGGCTAACAGTATCTTGCTCTTCCCAGAAGGCTCAGGCAAGAGCAAACTGCTGCAGCCTCTGTTAACCTGTGTGTTGTTTCTCATTAACAATCTTGACCACTCTCTGATGTTGCTTGGCCACACGTGGACTGGTTTTCATCTGTGAAAGGTTGGAGGGAATGCATAAGATAGTCTCTGTCAGTTTTCTTACCTTGCCAGATGAAAAAGACCTTCGAAGTAAGTATCTGGGGCTGCAAGCATGTCCCAGCAGCCTTGCATCCCCAAAATGTTGTATTCTTTGATGTAGCCGGCACATGCAATCAAGTTTTTCAGGGCCTGGATAGTAGTGCTGTTTCAAACAAAAGGACAAGTATTACCACCACAAGGCCTTTGGCCGCACTGACCCACAACCCCACTGCCTCAAGTGAAAACAGGGGTGTTTGTCTGCACAATGTAGAAACGATCAGTTTAAATTTATTCTCTCAGCAGCTCAATAAGCATTCTGATTTTGCCATCTTGCCTATGACTGCAACAAAAGGAAAATGGGGGAAAAAAGGCAAAGGGAAGGTGATGCTTTCAACAATGTGTCTGGTGATGTACATTCATTTGGGTCAGTTTCAAGTTGCACAGACTGACACCAAGGACAAGCAGCCTCAATCTTTTCAATTTATGGAAAAAAAAAATCACTAAGAAGGGACATGTCAGAGGTTTACCCAACTAAGGGCTATACAGATTGTGAAGATGTTTTCCCTCCCTCTTCCCCATAACAATAGAATTAGGCATCAGCTGCTGAAATCATTTGGTACTGGGTTTAAGACCAACCAAATGAGGGAGCAGTTTGGGCACAAATATCCCCCCACTCCTGCATCCTTGCTGCTGCCACTCCTATAGGTGTCCAGCAGTAGGGCTTTGTGGACCCCCTGTGAGGACTCTGTGGACACGCAGGGGTCCCTGGACCCCAGGCTAAGAACCACTGCATTAAGTAACAATCACTGTTACTCACATCTTGTCACTCAAACATATGCACAATGACAGAGAAAAGGTGAGAGACAGAGGCCCTTTCCACATCTCACCTTTTCATGGTGCTGGGGCATGGGGATCGTGCGAGCAGCCTCTTGTGAGAGGCTCTCGCGTCCCCACTGCTTTGCCTCTGCAGCCGCTGCCTGCTGGCAAGCAGGCAGTGTGAGGGCTCCTCCTCTTCCGCAGCACAGCCTGGGATTTTCCCAGGCTGCACTGGTGCAGGAAGTGCAAGAGCCATGGCTCCGGAGGCTCCACATGCACAGTAAGTGTATGTGGGGCCCTGGAGCGATGTGTTATTGTGCACCATTATCAGCTACAAGCCGAAAATGAAATAGTGCACGATCGGCACCTGCCAGCCCCAGCAGCATTGCGCAATTGCAAGGATGTCATGTGTATGGCTCCTTGCAATTGCATGACGTCCAGAGGCCCTCTCGCATGGCGAATGCCATACAAAAAGGGCCAGAGAGAAGGAAGTGATGATGATGATGATAATGATGATGATGATGATGATGATGATGATGATGATGATCATCATCATCATCATCATCATCATCATCATCATCATCATCATCCTGCTTCTTACCCAAAATTGGGACACAAGAGGCTCACAGTTTAAAAGAGCAATTCAATTAAAATCATTTAAAAAGTGAATATTAAAACAGAATTAAACTGTTTATGGTATTACAACAATTGCCACTGTGTGTCTTCAAGTCATTTCTGAGTTCTGGCGACCCTAAGGCAACCGTATCATGCGGTTTTCTGGGGCCAAGAGAGTGTGACACACCCAAGGTCACCCAGTGGGTTTCCAAGCTGAGAGGGAAATCGAACCCTGGTCTCCAAGTAGTCCAGTGATCAAACCACTACACCAGGCTAGTTCTCATTAAAATAATTATGCCTCAGCAAATGAATAGAATGCAATTAAAAAGATTTTAAAATATCATAAAGGCAACTAAAACAGGACAGTATCTCCTAGCCCGTTCTTCTGCTTTAGAAGCATGTTTCAGTTGCCTTCTAAAACCTTCTGTTTCAGAAACCTTCTAAAACCTTCTGGTTTAGATGCCTGTCAGACTAAAAAGTTCCTTGCCTGGTGATGGAAAGACAGCAGGAAGGAGGCCATTCTGGCCTTTGTGGGAAGGGAGTTCCATAGTCTAGGGGAAGTCACTACATCTCTTTTGTGTTCCCACCAACCATGCTTGCAACAGAGGTGGGACAGAGAGAAGGGCCCTTTCTGATGGTCTTAGAGTCTGGGCTGGCTCATACAGGGAGATACGGTCTATCAAATAGTCTGGACCTGAGCCATATACTTATACAACACTTATTTTCCTGTTTAAAGTTAAGAGAGAAATCTTACATAAGAGACTGCTCCCAGATCAAGGCGAAATGAGGAGATTATTCCTTCTTACCTAGGGCCTTTCTGCACTACACTGTTATGGTGATATTATTCCACTTTCAACATGCTATGGAATCCTGGGGTTTGCGCTTTATGGAGGGGTATTGAGAATTCCCAGCCAGAGAGCTCTTGGGCCTCAATAAACTACAAATCCCAGGATTCCACAGGATGTTGAAAGTGGAATAATAGCACTGTAACAGTGTAGTGTGGAAAGGCCCTTACTTAAGAAGATGGGTCAAAGAACATATGATCTAGTCTACTTAGAACCTTTCTGCAGTACAGTGTTATAGTGCTATTATTCCACTTTCAGGATCTTGTGGATTCTGGGGTTTGTCGTTTACTGAGACCCAAGAGCTCTCTGGCTGAGAATCCTAAATGCCCCTCCCTAAACTGCAAACCCCAGGATTCCATTGGAGGTTGAAAGTGGAATAATAGCACTATCACAGTGTAGTGTGGAAAGCCCCTTACTTCTATGCAGAAAGTAGATGCAAGAGCAGAACGGAGGGTGCACTCCTGGCACCACAACTACTGGGAATGAAGGAGGAAGCTGACTAATAAATATATAAACCCACTATGGTGAGTCTTTGTGAGTTGCAGCCACCCATCATTTAAGCTCTGCAAAATATAGCTGGAAATTTACACACAAATCTTTCCTCTCATCTAGAGCAGAGTCCACTGAAACTGGAGAATCTGCAGTCTTGTTTCCTCCCAAGAGATGACCCATGAAAGATGGAGACTTGGCCAGGCTCTGAGATCGGGGGACCCACCAGTGGCAGATTGCTTACCTCAGTGGGGTGAGAGGTGCAGGAGGATCAGTGGGCAGACTTAGTTTCTTGGATCCTCTCCTGCCCGTCCCAAGAACATAATAGATCTGGGTGACCAGCGCAAGAAGCAGGTGGGGGAATTTGTTCTGTAGTATGTCTGCGGCCTCTGGTAAGGATAGGATCAGACACAAAGCATTGGTGGCCTAGCGGTGTGGGGTGAAAGAAATAAAATATATTTTAGCTTCTGCACTAGGTATACAATATTACTAACATATATGTATTAGCTTATATATATATATAACACATTTTTAAATATATTTACACTTATATTTCAGTATATTTTGTATTTGAGCTTCTGTAATACAATAAAGTCTAAGAAAGCAGATTTTTAGAGTTGGCAGCTGAGTGAGGGAGGGCTGCCCAAGATCTTGAATCTCCAGGTGCAGAGAACCAGACAGATAAAGACAAGTCTGAAGGACAACAAGGCTGTAAGGAGTAAACTAAGTTGATAAGAAATACAAGACAGAAAGTTGGCATTGTTTAGGAAAGGGGCAGGTGAGGGACATTTTGACAGTGCTAATGAGAATTAAGGAGGCACGAGGGAAATGCAGGATTAAGTGCATGATCACTCATACTGTAGATATGGGGAAGGGGGAATGTAACTTCTAAGGTGATTCTGATAGGGTTGTAACCTTTGGATTCTTTGTCCAATGGGATCCCAGGGGAGAGAAAACCTGTGACGGGGACAAGGGATAAAAAAAGGATTTAATGCTGGGGTGTGTCCTTCTCTCTGGGAGGCACCCGCTTCTGCAGAAACGTACTTTTAAATAAACATTTAATGCTTCAGCCGATCCTATGCTAAATTGTTTTATGAGTCTTTTCAGCTATTTCTTACAGGGGGAAGAAGAAGGAGAGTAAATGGAGGCCATCCTGATTTAATGTTCCCTCAAAGCCAGCTGCTTTCCCCAACCCTGGAACAGAATGTGGAACTCTTAACTGTTGGGAGATTGACATGTCCTGTGCATATATGTTTCTTTCTGCAGTTTGAAAGCTTAAAAAAAAATAAAAAGATTTTGATTTGATTAGCACTCATTTTAAATTGCTGTTTGGCTCTCTCCTGTACTGTTTCATGGGGCATTTCCGCACTACACTGTTATAGTGCTGTTATTCCACTTTCAACATCCTGTGGAATCCTGGGGTTTGCAGTTTACTGAGGCCAAAGAGCTCACTGGTTGGGAATTCTAAATGCCCCTCCCTAAACTACAAACCCCAGGATTCTGTAGGAGGTTGAATATTTGTGTATTTCATTTGCACAACACCTTTCTCCTACAGTGGGACCCAAAGTGGCTTGCAGAAAGAGTTAATGAAAAAAATGAAATTTTAAAAACTATTAAAACCCCCAATTAAAACAATATAAAATTATTTAAAAGATAAAATATTTAAAATATAAAAATAAAAAAAATTAAAAAGACAAATAAAGCAACCCAATAAAAGCTCACCTGCTTCCATATTTAAACCCTGCTTAAACAAAAAAAGTCTTTGGTCATTTCCGCACTAGCCTGTTACAGCACTATATTCCACTTTCAACCTCCTATGGAATCCTGGGGTTTGCAGTTTAGGGAGGGGTCGATGAGGTCCCTCCCTAAACTGCAGACCCCAGGATTCCATAGGAGGTTGAAAGTGGAATAATAGTGCTATAACAGGCTAGTGCAGAAATTGGAAAGCTGAGAGAGGACCAGCCAAGCCTCTCATGGAATAGAGTTCCAGAGGGTGGGAGCAGCCACTGAGAAGGCCCTGTCTCCCATGTCCTCTTCAAGTGATCCTGGGAGGGTGGTGGGACTGAGGGAAAGCCTTCCCCTGCAGATCTTAAAGCTCTGGCAGGTTTGTATGGAGAGATATGGCCTGTCATGAGCCAGGCAGAGCAGGAGGCTGAGCAGGCTGATTCAGACGGGGACTCTGAGTTGGGCTGGGACTCCCAGCCAGGGGAGGGAGAGGGGGCTCCTGCAGAGGCAAGGGAGGGGCCTACCAGCGACTCCCCAGCTGAGCCAGGCCCCATACCTACAGCAGAGGAGTCCAATGCTTCTGGCTCGAGAGAAGCTGCTGCTTCTGATTCCAGCCCAGAGCTTGCAGCAGACTCTCCCTCCACATTCCTCCAGAGCCGGCTGGAGAAGGTGGCGGTTCATAAATCAAAACACCTGCTAGAGAAGCAGCTGAGATCAGAGGGCCTGCAGGTGTGGGTCAGGTCAATGGACACTTGATCAGCCCCAGCTGGGCTAAAGACTATTTAAGGCAGATGCTGGGGAGTGGGTGGTTATGGGGGCAACAACTGTCATTCATCTGTGGCTCTGATACCTGTTCCAAGGGTTGCCATTCCTGAGTTCCACTGTCTTCATTTGTTTTGGGTGATGTAACCCCTTAATTACTTTAGGGCTTTATTTATTGCCTCTGTTTGTTTTGGGTGCTGTAAACCCTTGATTATTTTACAGACTCCTTATTAAAAGCCATAAAACTCCTGTTGCCTCTGCGGTTGCTTGGTCTCCACCTGACATTGACATGGCCTTTCAGATAGTCTGGACCTAAGCCATATAGGGCTTTATAGGTCACGACCAGCACTTTGAACCGGTTGCCAGTAAAGGGATCTCTTCTGTGTCCCACCAGTAAGATCAATGCCCTGTGTGCGGACTTGGGACAGGGTCTTCACAGCTGTGGCACCCCATGGTAGAATGCCCTCCCCTTAGAGGCCCAATTGGCACCAATATGGGTTTCATTTAGGGACAAGGTAAAAACTCGGCTGTTTATTAAAGCCTTTGGGTCTCAGTGATCTACT
This sequence comes from Ctenosaura bakeri, assembly GCA_948474755.1. NCBI lineage: Eukaryota > Metazoa > Chordata > Lepidosauria > Squamata > Iguanidae > Ctenosaura > Ctenosaura bakeri. The sequence goes on from CAOLHI010005372.1 coordinate 121,681, forward strand.
TCAAGTGCTTATGTGCATGGTTTTAAACTGTTAGAGTCTAACATGTCAATGTGTTTAATATGTTTTTAGTCTACTTAAATTATTTTTGTTGTTTTAAATTGTTTTAATCTGTTTTTATTGATTTTACTTGTTCCTCACCATAAGATATTTTGATATAGGGTGTGGTAGAAATACTTAAATAAATGAATTTTGGAACAGCGAGAGCTACTTTGGAAGCATTCTCAAAGTTCAGCTGCAAAATAGCTAGTTGTCGTAGAACTCTCAGAAAGTTTAAAAATATTGTTGGAAAGTCTTGACCAGTCAGCTCTCATAGTATCACTTATGAAACTTTTCTCAAAATCTCTAGGTCAGTTTCACATTTAGAAACAAAAGAGGTTTCTTTAAAACATGAATAAGTCACTAGGTGAATGGAGTGGTTAAAACAAACAAACAAACAAGCAATCTTCTTGTCCATTCAATTTGCCAAGCTGAAGTTTGTAAGGAAACTAGACGTCTTGCAAAGAAAACTGGGAAGAAACTGGAACCAGCCCTTTATATTATATGTATTGCTATAATATATACAAGTATATTAATTTATATTGTGTCTATCTTCACTCCTAGACAGGGGAACAGGTATTGGTAGTGGTAGAAGCAGGGAACTGGGAAAAATTGCTTTAGGAAGAGAAAGGAAAGTGTGCAGAAGAGGAACCATATTGTTACAGGTTATAGGAAGCCCCTGACTTTGAATGCCCTGTTGATTTTCTCTTTCAGTGCTTTCAAATTAAGGACAAATTCCATTAATTCGACAGGGGCTCTGCTCTTTCATCAGTTTCTCTTGCCTATGGAGGCTCACATGGGACTGTTCATATGCTGGTTGCAAAGGGAGCTGAGAAGAGGAAAAAGGTGCCAAGCCAGTTGAGAGACTTTGCAAGCAGCACACACACAGCCAGTCCCAAGTTACCTTCTGTAAGTCCTTCAGTCTCCCTATTGCACAGTATACGGGTTCCGCTTTCAACCAATTTTGTTTTCCAACAGTGCTCCGGTCCCTAACCTGTCTGACAAGTGGGGGAAGCTTTTATTATTATGATCAGATTTATCCCAATCAGCAGAGAGAGATTCCACATTTGAGATATTGTGAACTTTCTTTCCCCTCCCCTCCACAAGTTCCGTTACAGGCCATTTCTGCAGTAGACTGTTATAGTGCTATTATTCCACTTTCAACATCCTATGGAATTGTGGGTTTGCAGTCACCTCCCTAAACTGCAAACTCCACTATTTGATAGGATGTTGAAAGTGGAATAATAGCACTATAACAGTCTACTGCAGAAACGGCCACTTTTCCAGCCAGAAGACGTTTTGTCCTGATCTTCTTGAACCTAATCTTAAATTTTTCATGCAGCTCTTTTTGGATCACCAGACCACCTGAAACTCACTTATATGATCTGATTTCAGAAGCCAAACCCAGTTAGGCCTGGTTAGTACTTGGATGAGAGACCACCTGGAAGAAAGGCCAAGGATCTATAGGGCACAGCCCTTTGTAAGGCCCCGCTTTGGGGGTCCTCAATATCAGTATGGTTTGGGTGGGCACCATACCTAATTGGCATCATATGTAATTGGCAACACATTTTATTGACTCTGATATCAAATTCAAGCCTGAGAGGTGACAGAGGGGTCAAACCGAGCGAAGGAAAGAATTTGACTGTAAATGTGAGAAGGATAGGTCAACTCCAAACTTCCTCCAGGTAAGACTGAGTCACTTGTCAGGGAAATACAAGCCATTCCTGTGGATAATAGGTTTAAATAGAAGCTGGAATTTTCCGGGGAATCCAACTGTGAGGAGCCCACCAGGACACTGATTGACAGACATCCATCCCTTGGACACCTGGATTCTTTCGTCTGTCCTCACAGCACCCACAATAGACAGCTATTGCAACACCCATAATGTCTTTGTCAATCAAAGCAATAAGCCCATCAACAGGCGAAAGACCCATTGTCCACAACAGGTTCTCTTTGTCTTGCATCTGGAACCTTCACTGCCACAAGCCATTTTCAGGGTACAAATACCCCTGATTTAAGGATGTCCAATGCAGTCTCTCGAAGGTCAACCCATCACTCTGTCTGGCTCCTGAATGAGAACTGTCCTTAGGTCCTACCTAAGCCAAAATACATTTCTGCTCTTCACTACTCTTCTGGACTGGTAATTATAAATTCCCCCAAAATCCCTCAGCCTCTCTATAATTTTTCCTCCTTTTCTCTGTCAGCTAGCTCTTGTGTGAATGTGTGCTTGTGTGTATCTTGTGTGCATACATGATTGAATTCCCCTCAATAAAATCATTTTATTAGACAATTTTGCCTGGTTTTTGGCTTCGTCTGACACCGTAAAAATTTGGTTTAAAGATCTCGCTAGGTTACCCCGCCTCTTGTAGTGCTACAGCTTGTGCTCTGCCTAATTCCCATTCCCCATTATTTGGAGCACACTGAGGTGTCCCCCAAGGAACCCCAGAAATCAGGGTAACACCCTGAGAAGTTGGAAAGCTGGCATTCCTATCCAAAAGCCACCCAGTCCTTTCCAGTGCTAATAAAGAAGTGGTGGTACCGCCATTGGCATGATAGATTTGCTGTGTCGCCTGTAAGAGACTTCCGAAAGAGGGTCTTCATCCTGGAGCCGTTTGAGCAAAGGTCTCATAAGCTTGAGGTTCGCATACGGATCGCAAACCAGCGCCTTCCATATTTCTGCTACATTCCTGGGTGTTTTCAATGCCACATAAGAAAAGAAAAAGGAAAGAGAAGTCAGGCCATTTCTATATTTCTTACTGCCTATAAGCTTTGGCAGAGCAAAATGACAGGACGAGATGGATCTAACACTTTGACTGTCTCAGTTTGATTTTTTTGGGTATCTTTCATTGGTGTTCTGCATTGTAAATACATTTAAGGTAAGGGTAGGAATCATGCTGACTTCCAGGTATTGTTGGATTGCAAGACCTACAAGAATACAGTGTCCAGTTCTGGCACCAAGGTTCAGGAAAGATATTCACAAGCTGGAACACGTCTGGAAGAGGGCCACCAACATGATAGAAGGACTGGAAACCATGAAGCCCTCTAAGGGGCAGCTTAGGGAGCTGGGGGTGTTTAGCCTGGAGAAGAGAAGGTTAAGAGACAACATGATAGCCATGTTTAAACATTCGAAGAGATGACATATGGAAGATGGAGCAAGTCTTTTTTCTGCTGCTGCAGAGACTAGGAAACAGAGTAATGGCTTCAAACTTTAGGAAAAGTGATTCCATCTAAACACTAGGAAGAACTTCCTGACAATAAGAGCAGTTTGACAGTAGAATATGCTCCTCGGGGTGTGGTGGAGTCTCCTTCTTTGGAAGGATTTTAAATAGAGGCTGAATGACCATCTCTTGGGAATGCTTTGGTTTTGTCTTCCTGCATGGCAGGGGACTGGACTCAACGGCCCTTGTGGTTGCTTCCATATCTATGATTCTATGGTAGCCAACAATGAGGAACGCTGGAAGTTGCAGTCCAACAGCTTAGAATCATACAGTTGAAGGGGACCTCAAGGACCATCTAGTTCAACCCGTTGTCATGCAGAAATAGATAACTACCACACTGCTCAAAGAAATGGCCAACCAACTTCTATTTAAAGACCACCATAATAGGATGTCTGAGGGAGTCCATTCCACTGTTGATCAGCTGTTATAGTAAAGAAGTTCTTCCTAATGTTTAGGTGGAATCTCTTTCCTTGTAACTTGAATCCATTGGTTTGTGTTTTAATCTTTGAAGCATTAAGGCCACATGATTCTCACCCCTGATTTAAGGCACTGATCTACACATATCAGGGCAGAGAAATGTTAATGAGTACCATTTGACTTTTTGGGAATAGTGTGGTTGTTAGGTGCCTTCAAGTCAACTCTGATGTATGGTGACTCTATCCTAGAGTTCTGTTGGGAAGATTTATTCTGAGGGGGCTAGTCATTGCCTTCCTCTGAGGCTGAGGACTTGTCCAAAGTCATCCAGTGGGTTTCCATGGTGGAATGGGGATTCAAACTCTAGTCTCTTAGAGTCCTGCTCCAGCGTCAGTACCTGGTTGGTGAGAACAATGTGAGGATGCAAACAAACAGTGTGCTGGCATCAGCTGTTTGGTTTTTGATTCCTTCTTCAGGTCAAGCCTCTCTCCTTCTCTTGCCCAATTTGGATGATAGTTATATAATTTAACATTTTATAAGGATGTACCTCAAGAGAGTCAGCATAGTGTAGCGGTTTGACTACAATGCTGGAGACCAACGAGTGGCCTGAACTCTCCCTAGCAGCCAATACGACTTAAACTGAGGCTGTCATACTCTGGACACATAAAATGATATGACTCACTGGAAAAGATCATTATGCTCAGCAAACTGGAAGGTAGTAGGAAAAAAGGGAGACTTTACTACAGGTAAAGAGACTCAACCAAGAAAACCATGGTTGCTCTGAGTTTGCAATACCTGACAGGGTGTCTTGGAGGCATCTTATTGATAGGATCATCTTAAATTGAACTCAATAAAATTGCAAACAACAAAAAAAATATTTTGCAGTCCAAGGTGGAGGAGCGGGGGCTGAAAAAATGTTGGCAACCCTGCTACAAAAATGAGGAACTTACTAAGCAGTTGCTGAACTGTTGTATGGGCTATATTTAAATTTTTGGATCACTTGCCGTGTAATCCCCATCTAACAGCGTGGGCAAAGTGCAGCCCATGAATGGCAATCATTCTTCCCCAGATCTCCACATCCCAACATCCCTAAGTGACTTCCGGTCTCTTCTAAGTTCAAAAAAGAAAAAGTCCCTCACTGGAGCCAAGACAGTTGTGGAAGAGGGAATGTGGCAAAATTTTTGCCTTGTCCCCAAGAGGATATGATGCCCCTTTTAAAATTAAACAGTGAAGCAGGATGTAGTGGACTATGACTGGGGCACCATCGTGGTGGGCGTGTCAGCTGGGTGAATTTGCAAAAATAACATTAGAGAGATGATTGGTCCATCTCCTTGAGGTCCCTACTCATCACATTCCACTGAGCATTCCAGAAGGATGTCTACCACTCCATTCAGACGTTTTGAGGCTAGGCTGCACACGGCATTCAGGGTCTCCTCTTTGGTCATGGGGTCATTGATGTTGGAGAGGTGGTTGTAGATTTCTTTGACAATCATGGGCAGCTGAAGGAAAGCAGAGAAGATTGGAATGATGGAAGCAGTTATCTGTCTTCCCTCTCCCCATTCAATGGCAGGCCTTTACATAGAATCATTGAAGGGTTCATCTGGTCTAACCCCTGGGTGTGCAGGACACATAACTAAAGCACATCTGAAAAATGGCCAATCAGCATCTGTTTAAAATCCTTCAAAGGAGTCACTGTTAGCCAAAATTCTGCTCCCATTCAGTTATCTATGGTGAATGAAAAAGGTTGGGGTCTCTACTAGTTACTCGACACCCTTGATCCACGTAGGTAAGGGTAGCATGGGACTTTATTCAGCCATTTTTGAAAGCAATTGGCCAAGGAGAGAACAGTATGAGATCTGCAACTGTCTGGGAAATGGAGGAGCTCTGGAACTTCTGACCATTTGGAGACATAGAGAGATGTAAGCCCAAGATACTATTTTTTCCCAAGAGGAATGCCATGTTCCACCAGCGTAGGTTATGAGTAGGTCCCAGAGGAGGACCAGGAAAGTCATGGGGGGCAGCTCAGACTGTCCATGAAGGAATTTTCTTGGTGTACTCCTACGGCTCCTGGACAGGGGCAGAACTGTGCCGAACATCATCCAACTGATGTTGCAACGCAAAGAAAAACTGTGGCACAAGAAGAAGCTGGATACCTCCTTGCACAAAGTCAGTAAAAGAACTTAGACTGGCATAACTCCTAGTTATGTTAGTGCAAGTCATCAAGAAAATTCCAGCCAGCCAAAAACAATAACGTGACATCTTTCTATAACAAAATCTATGACCCCTAAACTCATCTGAGGTAATGGTAAACAGAGTATACATGCCAACATTATACCCCAAGGTGGGAATTGTGAAGCCCATGGGTTGCCTATTGCCCTCTGAGTCAGGTGCCTTGCCCCCCCTGCCGACCTTTCAAAGACTCTGAGACCCCTCAATATTTTTCAGCTCAAAAACTCATTTGGGGGCTGGAAAAACATCTTCAAAGAATAAAAAGTGTTTTATGTGGGGTTGTTACATGTTGTTTGGGGAGGCTCTCTATGCCAGTCCCACTAGCTTTCCTAAACAGCTGAAGAGATGTCTTGAAGTCATATGTTGTCACTTCCAGTCACTCTACAATGGCAATGTGCTACGCCTCTTTGGAGTGTCAAAGGAGCTGAAAATTGAGTGGTGTGACTCTTGAAAATCTGGAGTTTGCTCATGCCTGTTCTATACTGATCTCTTTAAGGAGATCTTAGTATCCTTTAAATGATTGTTCTGCCTCTAATTTCAAGACCTCATGGGACAGCAGCCTCTATATCCTTGCTCAACATGTGGTACCCAGAATGTGCAGCTGCTGCTACTGAATCTTGCTTCTCTGCATAAATAAGAGACTTAGTCCATTTGCACACTACAGTGTTACAGGGCTATTATTCCACTCTCAACCTCACATGGAATTCTGGGGTTTGTAGTTTACTGAGACCAAAGAGCTCTATGGCTGAGAATTCCAAATGTTCCTCCCTAAACTGCAAACCCCAGGATTGCATAGAATGTTAAAAGTGGAATAACAGCACTATAACAGAGTGGTGCAGAAATGGCCTCAAATAACAGGTCTGAGGAGGTATCATTGGCTGAGGAGAAGGAGGGTCTCTTTCTATCCCCCAGATTTACAACAGTGCCACCTCATTAGTGCATTGCACACTGCATAAGTTCATGCACATCTGCATGGGTAATGTGCAATGTGCATCAATGTGCAACACATAATAGCTTGCACAGTGATATATGGATGAGTAAGTTGCACTATGCATGCAGGGTGAATTATTCACCATAGCACAACAGACATGGGAGAAGCAGAGCTGCACATACAGCAATATTGTGCTTTTTAGTTGCCCATTGCACCCTGTGGTTTTACATTGCAGTTTCACATTATGCATTTGGTTGCACATTATACATCTCAAATGTGATTTTACATTGCAGTTGCATATTGCGTATCATTCATTAGATTGAGAATCTATCTATCTATCTATCTATCTATCTATCTATCTATCTATCTATCTATCTAGCTATCTGTCTATCCATCCTGCCTTGGAGTGTGGTTGAGTCTCCTTCTTTGGAGATTTTTAAGCAGAGGCTAGATGGCCATCTGTCAGGAGTGCTTTGATGGGTGTTCCTGTATAGCAGGGGGTTGGACTTGATGGCCCCTGGGGTCTCTTCCAACTCTATGATTCTATGATTCTACCCTTCCTTTCTCCCAGCATGAGATCTAAGGCAGAATACAACTGTGTAAAAAGCACAATACAACTAAAAAGCATTCTCACTACAAAAGTTAAAACACAATTAAACTATACTTCTATTTTTTAAAAATCAAGTTAAAAATGCAAGTTAAAAGCAGTTTTAAAAGCATATACAAAGCATGATGAAATAGAAACAACACTCTCATTAAAAGCTCCGTTTGCCACAACACATTAAAAACCAAATGCTTCCTTAAGTAAAAAAGGTCTTCACCTCCCAGCAGAAAGACAGCAGGGAAGGAGCCAGCCAGACCTTCTGGAGAAGGGAGTTCCACAGCTGGGTGCAGCCACCGAGAAGGCTCTCTCCCATGTCCTCACCAGGCATGCATGTGAGGTGGACTGAGAGATGGTGGTGGGACTGAGAGAAAGCCTCCCTCCACAGATCTTAGAGCTCAGCCAGATATTCATATAGTAAGATATGGTTTTTCAAATAGTTTGCATCCAAGGTGTGTAGGGCTTTAAGGGTCATAAACATTGAGCATTGCACAATAGTACCCAGTCCTTGACACATTGCACAGTGTTGCTATTCTGCATGGGGATTGTGACATGTTGGCTTAGCAAATCTCTACATGTGGAAGTTTATGCTAAGCTGGGAGGAATAATAATGTGCATTAGTGCACAGGACACAATATGCATCCATGTGCATCAATACAGAATATGCATCAGTATGTATCTGTGTGCAATGCACATACAAGCTCCACTGTGCTTCTCCAACCTAAAACTGAATAGGGTCATCCTGCATTGGACAAAAATGTGCAACCACTTCCCTGGAGGAATTGAGGCATGCATAAGACGCCAGCTGGATGCCAGCCACTGTAGTCAGAACTTCTCTATGCCTTTGGCCAGCTAGAGCCAATAGAACAGAAAGGAGGAAGTGCTGGAACTCTGAAGAAAAGAGAGTCACATCAAATGTCATCTTTAGTTAAGCATGATGTGAAGAATAGATGCAAGTTGGTGGCAGCCATGTATCCCTTGTAACCATCTGAGCCTAAAGGCCCTTTCACACTGCACAAATATAGCGCTGTGATTCTGCTTTAACTGCCATGACTACATCCTATGGAATCCTGGATGTTGTAGTTTGGGAAGGCACCGGAGCCCTCTGACTGAGAATTGTAAATGCTGTTCCCTAAAATCCAGATTCCAGGATTCCACAGAACAGAGTCATGGCAGTTAAAGTGGAATCATAGTGCTATAATTCTGTAGTGTGAAAGGAACCTGAGTCTGCTACCTTTGTATCCTGCCCATTCTCCTTGTTTCTTACATCTTCCATGTCCATCCCACATTCCTCCAGGAAGGAGCTCAGTAGCAGTCCTGCCGCCTGCGAAATAGCCTTGTCTTCGTGCGTGAGATTGTCTATCGCTTTGAGCACAAGATCTGTGATCTGGTTGCTGCTGAGGTGCTCACCAAAAGCCTGGAACAAAGGAGAAAAAGGGACAGTGTGCCTGAGACCTCACCTGTCCAGTTCTGGACACTACAATTTAAGAAAGTTATTGACAAACTGGAATGCATGCAGAGGAGAATGACCAAAAAGGTAAAAGGCCCGGAAACCATGCCCTATGAGGAGCAGTTTTGGGAGCTGAGGAGTCTGGAGAAGAGAAGGTTGAAAGGTGACAGGATAGCCATCTTTAAATATTTGAAAGAATATCATCTGGAGGATGGGGCCGTCAAAACCAGGAGATCTGGGTCAAGCCAGGGCTATGACAATCAGGTCTGCTTTGAATTCTCCCTTCCTACAGAAGCCACACCCTTCTATATTTTTGCCACCCACTGGCCCTCTCTCCATATTTATATCTCTCTACTGCTTTCCCTAAACCCACACCCTTGTAAATGCAGGGCAAAGTGTTTTTGAGTGTATCCCAATGACTGTGTCACAGGTGGTAGCATGTGTCCTCGTGTCTGGAGCAGCAGAAAACAAGCTTGCTTCCTCTTCTGCATGCATCACTTACATCTAGGAATTGGATTTAGCCTAGAAGTGGGACTCATGCAGCCCTTCTGGTATTAATGGAATCATAGAATCTTGGCATTGGAATTGACCACAAGGGCCATCTAGTCTAACCCTCTGTCATTCAGGAGTGTTGTTGTACTGCAGGTCCTAGCAACCCTAGACAGTGTACACAATGGGGAAGAATGCTGGGAGATATAGTTTAGCACCATGATGAAAGGCCACATGGCTTGGTGTCCCATAGCTGGCTAGGCCTTCAGCAAAGCATGGCAGTCCCTATTGGTCAAAATTTAGTGAAAAGGAAAAAAAAAAAGAGTTCAGAAGTATGTGTTTTTCCCCCACATGCACACATTAATACTTTTTTCCTTGAAGAGTTCTCTGAATTTGAAATCCATCCATGCACAAGTGGGAGTGATGCATCATGCAGGGACATGGGGCAATGCCTTTTCTACTGTGACACCCCATTTATGGAATTCCTTCATTTGGGAGGCCTGATGGTCACCAACATAAGATTTTTTTTTTAAGGAGACACATTATTTTTTTTTCTTAGTGAAAGCCTTTGGGGCCCAACTTTCTTTCTTTCTTTCTTTCTTTCTTTCTTTCTTTCTTTCTTTCTTTCTTTCTTTCTTTCTTTCTTTTCTAAGTGTATATGTATGTGATTTTAACCGTTTCAGCATTTTCTGCAATCTTAACTCAGTGAACTGCTTAAGATGCTTTCCTCCTATTTAAATTATGTATTTTTAAACTCTTTTAATTTATTTGATTATTTGTTTATCAGTTATATGTCTCCCTGAGATCTTATGACTGAGGTGAGAATAGAAATATTTTCTTCTTCTTCTTCTTCCTCCTCTCCCTCTTCTTTTTCATCTTCATCATCACCACCATCATCATCATCCCCCCCAACTCCATGACCTGGAATTTTGTACTGTTTATATATACAAGGTGTCCCCTAATAATGTATAAACCCTTTAACAGCTAATAGTGGCTATGGTGACTATTTTAAGGCTAGATAAATACATTCATACTGAAGAATATATGTTATAATAATTATTAAATCAGAGTTACAAATTACAATTTTATGCAAGCTGTTCACATTGTCATTCCTGTGCAGCAATGCACCAGTTGCATTGTTGAAACACAGAGTTGCAAACCTCACATAAAGAATGTACTTTTATTGTTAACTGTAACATAGTTTTTATATTTAACTCCATTTATTTATATTGAACTATAATATGCCCTCTAACATTTCACAGATGCAAACCAGAACCAGAGGCATATCTAGGGTGGGGCAACCGGGGTGGGTGCCCTGGGCACCACTGCCAGGGAAGTGCAAAAACCGAAACTCCCACCCTTTCACCTGGGCCTGGCCTGTCTCTGCCCCCACCAGGGTCATTCTCACTCAGCCTGGTGCAGTGGTGGCAGTAGTGGCAGTGATGGCGGCAGCAGCAGCCCTTCCACCTGGGCTTGAACCTGCTGCCACCCATTGCCCCTGCTGCCCCCACCGAGGCCGTTCTCAGCCTGGTACAGTGGCGGCAGTGATAGCAGCAGCAGCAGCCCTTCCACCCAGGTCTGGCCACTGCCACCCCCACCACCCCTATGGCAGTCATTCTTGGCATGGTGTGGTGGCGGTGGCAGCAGCAACCCTTCCACCCAGGCCTGGACCAGCAGCCGCCCTGGCTGTCCCTGCAGCCCCCACTGGAGTCGTCCTCAGCCCACACTTATCCTAGGTGCTGTAGAACTTAGATACGCCACTGATCAGAACACATGTGGCCAAGCAATATCAGAGTGTGGTCAAGGTGGCAAAAGGGTGAAAGTTATTAAGGAGGAAGAAGAGTCAAGCTAAAAGAGGGTGAAACAGCTTGCTTTTGCTTTTGCTGAGTCCAGTGGGAAGGACTAGAGCAGCGGTTCTCAACCTGTGGGTCGCGACCCCTTTGGGGGTCGAATGACCCTTTCACAGGGGTTGCCTAAGACCATCGGAAAATACGTATTTCTGATGGTCTTAGGCTCCATTCCCTCCTCGGTGGTGGTGCGCAAGCGCGAGCCACGCGCTTGCGTCCTCCTGCCCCCTGTTCAGAAGGGACTGAAATCGCTCCCCTTCCGGGAGAACCTCCCGTCTGCCGGGCCAGCTTGGGGGGGTGGCAGCAGCACGGGGGGCAGACCCCTTCCTTGCCACAGCCCCTGCCCCACTCTCCACGGAGGGGGTGCTGTGGAAGGGCCAGAGAGCCGCAAGGCGGCGCTTTTCTGGGGGGGGGCGAGCTGCACCTGGCACAAAAGACAAAGGCGCTGGGATTCTCCCTCCAGGGTCGACACTCTGGAAACTTTTCCCACACTGCCCCCCAGTGGAAATGAGAGTAAAGCAGAAGCAGAGCCTGAGGGGGTCCTTGGAGTTTTTTCCCGGGGGAGACGCACAGCTCCTCTTTCCCTCCCTGCTGCCCCCCCCGTTCCTGGCCAGCGAGGCGGCCTTTGCCAGGGGGGAGGCATTGTAAATAGTAAATAAATAATTTTATGGTTGGGGGTCACCACAACATGAGGAACTGCATTAAAGGGTCACGGCATTAGGAAGGTTGAGAACCACTGGACTAGAGAGCCAGTGTGGAGTAGTGGTTCAAGTGCTGGACTATGACCCTGGGGACCAGGTCTCGATTCCTTCTGCTCGCCCATGAAAACCCACTGGGTGACCTTGGGTGCAGCACACACTCTCAGCCTCAGAAAACTCTGTAATAGGTCTGCCTTAGGGTTGCCATAAGTCAGAAGTGACTTGAAGGCACACAACCCATAACTGGGAAGGGTAAGATTCCACCCCTCTTCTTGTCTCTCCCTGATAAGCTAACTTAGTGAAAACTACTTTTGCACTTTGAACTCAGTTTGCAGCAGTTGAAGTAAGCTGAGGACAAAAGTGGGAAAAGGGAGAGGGGAGGAGAGAGGAACTGGGACATTTTAAAAGCACTCGAAAAAGTGGGAAGTCAAAGGATTGATCAGGATTGTCCCTGCCAAATCGGGACAGTTGGAAGGTACGCTGTAACCTGTTTGCAAACTGGTGTAACTGTTTGTTGTCAAGGGCGATAACATTTGGGAATGTTCACATCTTTACAGTCTAACAGCCAGTAATCCAGGAGCCTACCTGTGCCACTTTTGAGAGATTGTTGTAAAAGATGGCAGGGCCAGGGATGAAAAAGTCTTCTCGAAACCATTTCACAATGTTCCCTTTCTTATTCTTGTGCCTCTTCTCCATCTCCTTGGCTAAGTATTGGGGCAGGAGGAGGAAGGGGAAAACGCAGGATTAGTTATTAGCCATTTCTTTTTCACAGCCTCCATACTGAGTGATGCTGAGCTGTGACTGTTGGCCACATTAGGTGGCTACAAAATGCAAGCCTGTTTGCCAGTTGCTCACCAAGATAACTTGTAGAGATCACAGATTTTGAAAACCCAGCAGGGCTCAGGCTAGGCAAGCACCTGATTTTGCTTTCAAAATAAACTTCATTATTCGTTTTAGATATTAATTACTTTTAAGTATTACTCTTGCTGGTAGCCAGAATGGGGTAGCGGATGGAGAGCTGAATTAGGACTCTGGAGACCAGGGTTTGAATTTTGGCTCAGTCATGGAAGCTTTTTGGGGGACTTGGGTGAGTCATACTCTCTCAGCCCCAGAGGAGAGCAGTGGCAAACCCTCTCTGAATGAAAAATGCCAAGGAAATCCTGTGATAGGCTTGTCTTGTGTTTGTGTGTGCCTTCAAAACTCCTGTTGACTTGCAAGTCCTCTTGAATTTCATAGGTCTTTCTTAGGCAAGGAAGATTCAGGAGTGCTAGTTCCTTCCTCTGAAACAAAGCCTATGGGACTTGGGCCATTTCTGCACTACACTGTTATAGTGCTTTATTCCACTTTCAACACCCTGTGGAATTCTGGGGTTTGTCGATTACTGAGGAGGCCCAAGAGCTCACTGGCTGAGAATTTTAAAGGCCCCTCCCTAAAGTGCAAACCCCAGGATTCCATAGAATCATAGAATCATAGAAATGTAGAGTTGGAAGAGACCCCAGGGGCCATCCAGTCCAACCTTCTGCCATGTAGGAACACCCTCAAAGCACTCCCCACAGATGGCCATCCAGCCTCTGCTTAAAAACCTCCAAGGAAGGAGGCTCCACTACACTCCAAGGCAGCAGATTCCATTGCCGGACAGCCCTGACTGTCAGGAAATTCTTCCTGAGGTTCAGGTGGAATCTCCTTTTCTGCAGCTTGAATCCATTGCTCCTTGTCCTGGTCTCTGGAGCAGCAGAAAACAAGCCCTCTCCCTCCTCTACATGGCATCCCTTCAAATATTGAAACATGGCCATCATGTCCCCTCTTAACCTTCTCTTCTGCAGACTAAACATCCCCAGCTCTCTAAGTCTGTCCTCATAGGGCTTCATGGCTTCCAGGCCCCTCACCATTTTGGTCGCCCTCCTCTGGACTTGCTCCAGCTTGACCATGTCCTTCTTGAATTGGAGTGCCCAGAACTGGACACAGTATTCAAGATGAGGTCTAACCAAAGCAGAGTAGAGTGGTACCAGTACCTCTCTCGATCTAGACACCATGCTCCTATTGATGCAGCCGAGAATTGCATTGGCTTTCTTGGCTGCCACATCACACTGCTGACTCATAGAATGTTGAAAGTGGAATAATAGCACTATAACAGCATAGTGTAGAAATGGCCTTGGTATTCATTGGCAGTCTTCCATCCAAGTACTAACCACGGGCTGATAATTGAAAAGTCCTCAAGGGGTTTCCTCTCTTCAAGGAATCTTCCTAAAGACCTGTCTTGAATTAAAACAGTCAATTTATCCTTCTCAGCTAAGTCCAATACTTTTGTCATCCACTTGACTGTGGTTGGTATTGCCAAATCTTTCCATTTCTTCCAAAGAGAGAACCTCAAAGTGAAGTTCAGAGTGAGATTCAAAGACTCTAGGCAAGTAAAGAAGGTAGGTGGAATGACATCCTCTCTCTTCCAGTGGCCTCATCTCTATAAAAATGTGTGCTGTGTTTCTAAGGGAAAATGCCAGTTGGGGAATCCCTGGGTTGTGGCACCTAGGACTTCTCCCCAAAATTCTAGGGCTAAAGGTGCCATTGGATTCCCAAGGGCAAGGGCCTGTCCTCTTTTATTCTGAATGTCTATGAATATTGTGGTCTGTTAAAAAGTCAAAGTAATGGGTCTTAGAGCAAATCAGGCCTGAGCTCTCCCCGAGAAGCCAAGATGACTAAACTGAGGCTGTTGTACTTTGGATGGATCATGAAAAAAGAGATACCACTTTGCAGGTGGAGAAACTCAATCAAGGAAGCCATGGCTACCGCCTTGAGTTTGTAAGATGTAAGTTGGGCAGTTGATGACTGGGGATCTTGAAGGTCTCCTATCCATAGGGCTGCCATAAGCCAAAATCAATTTTACAGCAAATAGCAATGATGTCTGAACAATGGTAGCACTGCTACTCTTGTTGGGTGCTTTCAAATTCTTTTCGACATGGCAACCCTATGGCAAACCTGTCATGGGGTTTTCTTGGAAAGATTTGTAAGTGTTTTTTTTTTTTTTTTAAACATGTCCTGGCTAACTTGTTCTGAAGAACTTTGCTCAGAGTTTCAATCATCAGCACTTATTTTAGCAAAGCAAGCAACACGGCAACATTACCAAAATGTTGCTGAGACTACAGTATCAGAGTTGTTTACAAGTTTTATATCTTTTCATACAAAATTTGGCACAGAAATTAAAGTTTGGTTAGTCCTAAATGTCAAATCACCCCACCAGCAACAGCACTTTCCCAGGCTTACAGTAATTTATATACTTTTCATCATGGGAGCGAAAACGAGTTAGTATATCCTATCCAAAGCATTCTCATAACACCTTCTTGTTCTCCCATTGTTTTTTCCTCTTTGATCTTTCTTTCCTAATGCCCACTGTAAGGTAACATTGAACCCACAGCAATTGCCCATTGGGAGCCTATTAATATTTTAAATGTTGCAACCAGTTACATGGTTGCAAGTAGAAATTAGAAGCAGATACAAACTCTTCCCTTTGAATTTAATGCATCTGTATTATTACATATACTGGTGCCACATATGATAGGAGCAACACATCCTGACAGCTTTCCTCTGAGGCTGAGAGAGTATGACTTGCCCAAGGTCACCCAGTGGGTTTCCATGGCTAAGCAGAGATTTGACCCCTAGTTTCCAGAGTCATGGGCCATTTCCACACTACACTGTTATAGGACTTTTCCGCACTTGACTTTTAAAATGGGGCGGTGCGTCCTCCTGCAAGGACATTCTCATTTGGGAGTGAACTGAGTTCGGACTACTTACTGTTTGTCTGGACTTCAGCCCGCTCCGGAACGCCCAGAACTGGTGGTCACCCATGCTATTGAAAGACCGATTAAAAGAGGACTTTCAATAGTGCGGGGCGCCCCAGTCTGTTGCTCTGTAAAGTATAGATCTACAGGCTCGCGCCAGTGCAAGTCTGCAGATCTTCTGGGGGCAGGCTTCCAGCTGGCGAGCTTCTCCGGTTGGTGGAAAGCCTCCGCCAACCGGAAGCCTCCATTTTTGTCGCCGGAGAATGTGTAGTGCGGGCGCACACTGCTCCGGACCGTTGTGGATCATTGGTGAGGAACGTGCCAGTCTGGTGAGTAACGGACTGCCCCATTTCCCCCCCAAAGTGCGGAAAAGCCCATAGTGCTATGATTCCACCTTCAATTTCCTGTGGAATTCTGGGGTTTGTAGTTTACTGAGGCCAAGGAGCTCCCCAGCTGAGAATTCTAAAGGCCCCTCTCTAAACTTTCTAAATCTCAAGGATTCCATAGGATGTTGAAAGTGGAATAATACCACTATAACAGTGTAGTGCGGAAAGGCCCATAGTCCAACAATCAAATCACTACACCACGCTGGCTTGATGGCATTATAATTACTCCTAAATGGTGACTTCATGTGATCCTTCATACTAAGACATATTTCCACATGAAAGATTGTGTGAAAATAAAAACCAGTTAGTCTTCAAGGCCTTGCTACATACCTTCCCCACCTTGCTTCCTTGTCACAGAACTATTTTTCTGAAATATTTTAGCAAATGAACACACTCAAGCAAGCCATTCCAAAGACCAGAATCAGGGATCCTTAGGAGGCAGGGAGCCAAGCCACCACTCCTTTTCTGCTGGCAGAAGACAGCCCTGGCCCCACAGCTTTGCGCTACACGCTTGACAAGAAAATCAAGATTTCCCAGCATGCCCCTCACCCATTTTGCTCATGATGATGTAGTGGAGATGGTACATTGCCTCTGCTGCTACCTGGCCAATCTCCTTCACACTGTCAGCGATATGAAGGGCCAACAGTGCCACCAGCTGTCCGAGCAGGGAAAATTCTGGTGATGTCTAAAAAAGAAGCAAAAACAGAGAGATGAAGGGTAGGAGGAAGAGAGGCAATGGAAAGTCAACCTTTATGCAGAAAGCCCTCTGGGACTGAATTATCTGGTGTGTTTTTAATTTGCAGAGCTGGAGTTACACACCCGAGGCATCCGCTTTTCCCATGTGACAGGGTGCACCATGTTTTATTTCCACAGTCCACTATTTGGCTTTCCCGAATAGCAGGTGAAAAAGTGAAATCAAGGCCCTTTCCACACGGGGGTTTAAAAACGGTGTAGAGCGACCTCTGACTGAGGTTGTCTACACCGTAAAGGGGATTGGGGTGGACTACTTTTGCATAGTTCCACACCCCAATCCACTCTAGGGCGCTGGGAAGTGGCGGCACTGCGTGCTTTTTAAAAACCACTAAAAAGCATGACCGTGCAGCCGCAAGCAGCCCCGTCGCAGCGCCCGGTGTGGATTTGCAGGCGCGTGCAAGGGCGTGCTTGCAGATCTGCCAGGGGCAGGCTTTCGGGCTGGTGAGGTTCTCCGGTTGGTGGAGAGCCTCCGCCAGTTGTAAGCTGCCATTTTGGGCACCGCAGGATGCCACGGGACGCCGACAAGTGTGGAGCAGCAAAAACACGCTGCTCCACGTGGTGACAGACTTACCGGGTTTAAGGTAAGCTCCGTTTCAGTGTGGTTTCCCCTGTTTCTTCGCCCGTGTGTGGAAAGGGCGCAAGACGATCAGAACTGTCCAGCAGTGGAATATGCTGCCTGGGAGCATGGTAGAATCCCTTTCTTTGGAGGTTTTTAAGCAGAGGCTGGATGGCCGTCTGTTGGGAATGCTTTGATGGGTGTTCCTGCATGGCAGGGGGTTGGACTCGATGGCCCCTGGGGTCTCTTCCAACTCTATGATTCTATGATTCTAAGTCATGAATACATGCCTGAAAGAACAGCTCATGCAAACAGTGCTGACCCCCACAGTAAAGGCCATAAATGTGACACAGGCTGCACTGCATGGTGCCTGATATTGGCATGATGAATGTTGACTTTGCTCCAGTCCTGTGCTCTCCTTTTGCTGGCAAACAAAGGCCATTTCTGCACGGGGTGAGGGAATTGCCCCATGCCACTAGTTACTGGACTTCTTGGCTCCCTGGTCCGGTCCACGCTGCTCTGGAGCAGTGCGTGCTCATCACTCCACACTGCTCCGGGGACGAAAATGGCAGCTTCCAGTTGGTCAAGGATCTCGACCAACCGCTGAAGCTCACCAGCCTAAAGCCCGCCCCCGGCAGATCGCAGACTCGCACTGGTGCGAGCCTGCAAATCTGCACCGGAGAGCGGGCATGGAATGGTGCACTCCGTGCTTTTGAAAGACCTGTTTTAAGTGGTCTTTCAAAAGTATGCTTGATGACCACTTGGGGTCATTCCGGAGCGGGCTGAGATGCGGATCTACGTTAAGTAGGTCCGACCCAGTCCGCTCCCACGTGCAGGCATCCTTCCTGGAGGACGCTCTGCCCCGTTTCTATTAGCCCGTGTGGAAATGGCCAAAAACCTCTTAATTTAGGCAGGGTTTTTGCCAACTGTCCTTTAAATAGGGAGTGAAGTTCTTTTAATGGTAAGGATATAGGTAGCACCAGTCGTTAGTGGTGTTTTTGATAAGAAATCTTATTTCATTTTATTTTAAAAAAGTTTTTTTCAACTGTAACAATTGGTGTATCTCTATTGTTTTTATTTTTGTTTCGAGCATCCTTGGGGACCATAACAGGAAATAGGCCGTATAATTAATTTATTAAGCAGTTAATGTGTTATGTCAACATATCTCAGCAATAGAATTCAGGCAAATGTGTTAGATAGTCTGGGGGCCCATGCCCTCTGAGTGGTGGCTTAGGGAGCTGCGTATGTTTAGCCTGAAAAAGAAAAGGTTAAGAGGTGTCATAATAACCATACTTAGGCCATTTTCGTACTAGTCTGTTATAGTGCTATTATTCCACTTGCAACATCCTATGGAATCCTGGGGTTTGCAGTTTAGGGAGGGGTCAGTTGGCCCCTCCCAAAACTGCAAACCCCAGGATTCCATAGGATGTTGCAAGTGGAATAATTGCGCTATAACAGACTACTGTGGAAATGGCCTTAAATATTTGAAGGGATGTCATAGGGAAGACAGGGCATGCTTGTTTTCTGCTGCTCCAGAGATCGGGCATGGAGCAATGGCTTCGAACGACAGGAAAAAGAGATTCTACCTACACATTAGGAGCTTTTCTGCACTGCACTGTTATAGTGCTATTACTCCACTTTCAACTTCCTATGGAATCCTGGAGTTTGCAGTTTAGAGAGAGGCACATAGAATTTTCAGCCAGAGAGCTCTTTGGCCTCAGTAAACTACAAACCCCAGAATTCTACAGGATGTTGAAAGGGGAATGATAGCATTATAACAGTGTAGTGTGGAAAGGCCCTAGGTAGAACATTAGGGGGAGCTTCCTGATGAGAAGATCAGTTTGAAAATGGGATATGCTGCCTGGGAGAGTGGTGGAGCCTCCTTCTTTGGAAGTTTTTAAACAGAGGTTGGATGTTGGGAGTGCTTTGATTGTGTGTTCATGCATGGCAGAATGGGGCTGAACTGGATGGCCCTTGGGATCTCTTCGAATCCCACAGTTCCATGACCTGGGAAAGCTTTGTTCTTGCTCTTAGGGCCTCCTTGGGTCAGGGAAGGGAGTTTCTCTCTCTCTTCAGATTTGTACAAACAGTTGTTGGATCAATCTTTTTTGGGCCTGGGCTGTCTCTACACATGCTCACACTCACATCAAATTCCAGGTGCTCAGAGACAAACTTCAGCAGATGGCTCGTGCTCCTAATAGCCCTTTCCCGCTCATAGTTCTTTTGGGAATCTATCCAGCCGTTGATATGCTATGAGGAGGAAAGAAGCAAGAGAAGAATGATTTAGCCAGGATTTCCCATAAAACTTGGGCCAACGATTGGATTTTGCCAGAATGAAGAGGACACTTTTGATATTTAAATAACAAAAAGTCATTAATCAGAGCAAACCTTTCCTGTTTTTTGCACTCTAGACTTTCATCATTTCCGCACTAGCCTGTTATAGCGCGACGATTCCACTTTCAACATCCTCTGGAATCCTGGGGTTTGCAGTTTTGGGAGGTACCGGGCCGCCCCTCCCAAAATTGCAAACCCCAGGATTCCAGAGGATGTTGAAAGTGGAATCATCGTGCTATAACAGACTAGTGCGGAAATGCAGTTTACATGCATAATCCAAGATTCTGAATCTATCTGGGACAAAGGATTCAGTGCCTTGGAATAGAGGCAATTCCCCTGCTTTTCAATGGTCTCCTTTTTGACAATCCAATCTTTTGTCTCTTTTCAGTTACAAGCAAAACTCATAGATTCAGTACATGGTAAACTCTTTCAACCACATGTCAAATATACGGGCTCTGGTTGTAATTGAAAAGGGTTCAAAATTGGATGGTTGAAAAGTGACCAAGAACCGCTTTTTCTTTTAACTGACCCAGGGCCATATTTTTGTTCAGTCTGTATGTTATCACGGTTATGATATGTCTGGTAAGAGCACTAGATATCCTTTTAATATCAAATAATTCGGCCTTTGCTGGACCCCTCTTTGCCACCACACTCCACGTGTTTGCAGAGGTTCCCCGGACAAGCACGTATTGGGTGCGGCCATTAATGGTTGTACATTCCAAAACCCCATTCAGGCAGGCAGCTTAAGCCTCTCCGTCGCTTTAGGGAAAAACCTCCCTGCAAACAGGCACTGCTCGGCTCAGGTTTACACAAAACCTCACAGCCAAGAGCCAAGCCATTTCTTTATGTTGGGTCATCAACGTACCGGCCACACTATTGTCATCAAGAGCTAAACCAATCATGCTAAACTTGACCTTTTCCAGCTCCTTTGTCCAACTCCAAATTTCCTTTTTTCTCACCGAGCATAACATAGCCTGTAGGTAAACTCCACCCTATAAAAGGTCCCCACTTTTGGGACATCCTTGGACTACTTTGGACTTCCATCCCGCCTTGCTGCCGGTTGTCTAAGGAAACTCCCCTCAGCTAACCATGCTGAGCTTTCTCTCTTGGATCCCCACTTCTCTCCAGAACTATGAGACCAGGTGTCGCATTGCATTTCCTGAAAAGCTCCCCGTTTCTTTTTCTCAGTTAGTTAGTTTATGTCTTGTCTTGCATGTTTCTTGTCTTTGGTAAAATATTATTTGTTGCTTTAAAACCTTGTCTAGCTGCTCTCTGACCCGCCGCTGTATACACAGGGTTAAAGATCCCTGCTAAAAGTTACCCTGCCTCTCGTTTAGCTGAGAGAGTGCTTGAGTTAATTTCCCCCAATTTGTGTTTTTATTTGGTTATTTGGGTGCCCCTCCCAGGACCCCCAACATAAAGGGTAACATGTACACAGCAAATATGGTATAAGAAACACACAGTGCACAATTTCTAATAAATGCACAGTAAATCTCTTAGAAATTGTGCACAGCCCATCTTTTATATATTTTGTGAATTGTGAACTCATGCTGCTTTTTCTCTCAATTGACTGAACACCATCTTTTTGTTCAGTCTGTATGCAGACTGAACAAAAAGGAGTCAATTCACTTCCCCACTTTGATGATTTCCATTTTTCAACAATTTATGAAACTTGCAAATTTATGTCAGATGGAATGGTTTATATCAATGTATCATCGTTTTGACTGGAATCAGAGGCCTGTGTGATTGTCTGTGTGTGTAGGTGTGTCGATTTATGGCAACCCCATGAATTCATAGGGTTTTCTTAGGCAAGGAATCCTCAGAGGTGGTTTTGCCAGTTCCTTCCTCTGGAATATAGTCTACAGCACCTGGTATTCCTTGGCAGTCTCCCATCAATTACCAACCAGGGCTGACCCTGCTTAGCTCAGATCAGATGAAATCTAATGCCTTTAAGGTATTTAGGTCCTTGTACATTAAAAAGAGAGAGAGAGAGAGAGAGAGAGAGGTGTATTTAGTTTGAGTGCTTGACTAATATCAAATTTTTGAATTCCACTCAGCCATGAAAACTCATGGGGTAGCCTTGGGCAACTCACAGTCTCTCAGCCTCGGAAGAGGACAGTCACAAATCTCACCTGGAGAATTTAGACCAAGAAACCCTTAAGGGAAGGTCTCTCTAAGTCAGAGTCAACTTGAAGACTCATAACAACAAAGGTTGCCTTTCAAAACTCCGCTATCTCATGACTTGCTTTTTTGATGTTCCCAGATTAAGGACAGGTACCATTAATTTGATGTGGAGTCCACTCGTTTGTCGGTTCTTCTTGTCTACAGAGGCTTGTTTGGGACCTCTTGCACAAATGCATGATCCCAAGTCTTCTTACAGAAAGAGTGGATCCCTTGGTCAGATTACTGGAACTTGTCTGTCTTGCAAGCATTGAAACAGTAGGCTTCCATCAGTTCTTCTTGCCTACAGAAGCTCACGGGGACCGTACATGTACTGCTTGCAAAGTAAGCTCGTGTGTGTGTGTGTGAAATGCACCAAGCCAGCTGAGAGACTTTACAAGCAGCACACATATGGTCAGTCCCAAGCAAGCCTCCATAAATCCTTCATGTTCCCTACAGTAGATGGGTTCCGTTTTTCAACCATTTCTGCTTTCTTTTATTTTTTGATAAATATTTTTTACCAAAATTAAGTGCATGCAATAAAACAAATACAAATATAAAATGAATACAAAACATCTAAAAATTAGCATCTTAACATTTAAGTAGGCTTCCCACATGACGAGGTTACAGCATAAGACTAATAAACATCAATATAAACCTTCCAAAAACCAAAAAGAGATGAAAGAAAAAAAATTGAACTTTATCTTATTCCATTATATTATCCCCCCCCCAACTGAGATAACAGAAAATAGCAAAAGGACTGTCCCCCTCTTCCCAAAAGTATCAGCATCGAAAAAGTATGAATAGCAAATTCTCTGAAGATTGGGGATGTTTCATGGAGTTTTTAGAATCTAAACCTGACAAAGTAAGTGTGATTGGTTTTGACAATTAACTATTCATTTATAAGAGTTTTGGTCATCAGTATTTGGACTAACCATTTTTGTTTTATGACAGTGCACTGGTCCCTAATTTGTCAGATAAGTGGGGGAAGCCTGTATTGTGGAGCCTAGTTTGGCATTTGAGACCTGCTTCATAGTTTGAAGCCTAGAAGTTCATTGTGTGGGACCTGACTTCTGATTTGAGGCCCAGTAGTTTGTTGTGTGTAAGGATCCGGTGTGGTGTAGTAGTTTAAGTGTTCAGTTAGGACTCTGGAGCTAAGAGTTAGAATCTTTCCTTGGCCATGGAAACCCAGTGGGTGATTTTTGGGCAAGTCACACTCTTTCAGCCTCAAAGGAAAGCAATGGCAAATCTCTTCTGAAGAAATCTGGCCAAGAAAGCTCTAGAATAGAATTATCATAAATTGGAATTAATCTGAAAACACATAACAATAATGAAATTGGTTGACTGACCGAACCCAAAGGGTGATCACGAATGGCTGCTTTTCATCCTGGAGAGAAGTGACTGGTGGGGTGCCACAGGGTTCTGTCCTGGGCCCAGTGCTGTTCAATATTTTTATCAATGACTTGGATGAAGGAATAGAGGGCGTGCTCA
Organism: Ctenosaura bakeri; assembly: GCA_948474755.1. NCBI lineage: Eukaryota > Metazoa > Chordata > Lepidosauria > Squamata > Iguanidae > Ctenosaura > Ctenosaura bakeri. The sequence goes on from CAOLHI010005372.1 coordinate 145,047, forward strand.
TCAAATCTGCAGATGACACCAAATTGGGAGGGGTTGCTAATACACCAGAGGACAGGATCAAAATTCAAAATGACCTTGACAGATTGGAGAGCTGGGCCAAAGCTAGCAAAATGAATCTCAGCAGAGACAAATGTAAGGTCCTACACTTAGGCAGAAAAAAAGGAATGCATAAATATAGGATGGGGGATGCATGGCTGGATAGCAATACGTGTGAAAGGGATCTAGGAGTCTTGGTAGATCACAAGCTGAACATGAGTCAGCAGTGTGACGTGGCAGCTAAGGAAGCCAACGTGATTCTTGGTTGTATCAATAGGAGTATGGTGTCCAGATGGAGGGCAGTAATGGTACTACTCTATTCTGCATTGGTTAGACCTCATTTGGAATCCTGTGTCCAGTTCTGGGCACCTCAATTCAAGAAGGATATTGGCAAGCCGGAATGTTTCTAGAGGAGGGTGACCAAAATGGTGAATGGTCTGGAAGCCATGAAGCCATGTGAGAAGTGGCTTAGGGAGCTGGGTATGTTTAGTCTGCCAGAAGAGAAGGTTAGGAGGGGACATGATAGCCATGTTTAAATATTTGAAGGGATGTCATGTTGAGGAGGGAGTGGACTTGTTTCCTGCTGCTCCAGAGACCAGGACAAGGAGCAATGGATTCAAGCTGCAGGAAAGGAGATTCCACCTGAACCTCAGGAAGAACTTCCTGACAGTCCGAGCTGTGGAGTATGCTGCCTTGGAGTGTGGTGGAGTCTCCTCTTTTGGAGGTTTTTAAGCAGAGGCTGGATGGCCATCTGCTGAGAGTGCTTTGATGTGTGTTCCTGCATGGGAGGGGATTGGACTGGAAGGCCCCTGGGGTCTCTTCCAACTCTTTAACAACAACAGAGAGGACCATACTGTGGCCAGAATCCTGTTGTTGCATTATGCCAGAGTGACCACTTTTGGCAGGATTAAAAAGACTGCCATGAAGGAATTAAGAGTCTCAGAGAAACAGACTGCTCAGAGACTTTGCTTTCTCTTGAAACCTTGGAAAAATGTGAAACGCCTAGCATAGCATACCGGCAGGATTATACGCATATATATGTAGGCAGACAAGACGTGTGTACATATCCTGCCGTTTGAGCCTCAAAAGACTCACTGGGTTTCAAAGCAGCTTTTGAAAGAGCTTCAAAGATTTCTCCAAATGGCTATAGGACTCCAACCCTACGAGTGGCTTAGATAATTTAGTGGAGGATGGTTCTGTTTATGGTTTTGGCCAGTTTTCCACAGGAGGATGTGTTGAATTACAACTCCCAGATGCTGGTGGTGGGATCATAGGACTAGAGTTACTCTTACACATTTGGGGGGCACAGGTTTGGGAAAGGTTGTTTTTGGCTGCATGGTCAAAGTCTGTCTCCTTCTGAATACCAGTTGCTGGGGGAGGAAATAGCCAGGGACAGCTGTCGACATTATGGGGGAAGAAGATAATTCTGCTTGTAGTTAACAAATTATTAAGGCTTTTCCCAACTCCTCTTGGCTCTTCTTACATTCTTGATGCTTCACACTTTGGATGTAACTCATGTCAAGGCTTAATTTCCCACATCACAGAAAAGACTTCAGAAATGTTTGGCCAAAGCTGGAAGAGAAGGGACCACTGTGCAAAAGGCACCTAGGCATAGTTAAGCCTAAGGTTAGACTTGATCTTAGGCTGGCCAACCTGCAGTTAGAAAGGTGTCTGGAAGACCCACTTTAACAAAGCAGACAAAAATTACTCCTGTGGACTGCCTATCCTGGAATCCCCCAGGGGCTATTGCTGGTTGGAGGTTTCTAGGAGCTGCAGTCCAAAAAATTTTCCAAGATCTGTCCTTGAGTCATGCTTGAGCTTCACAGAGAACTACTGGGACTGATATGTCATGAATGCAATTATTTTAACAGGATGTTCTCCCTGCCTGTCCCTTTCCTTCAGGCATCTCCGTTTCTTCCTTACAATCAAAATATCTTGCAGCGACTCCAGGTTGGGGGCCTCGGACAGCAAGCCAGTGAGCATGTTGTGGCAGGCGCTAATGGTCTGTTGATAAAAATCCTGAAAGGAGAGG